>JABUQX010112879.1:0-17500 GCA_015478945.1 Trachelipus rathkii | reverse complement strand
TTGGTTCGTCGCGTTTAAGACACCAGCAATAGTCAGCTAACATGTTGATGTCCCAGCGTCCTTGATATCTTGTTTCCATCGTCTTTATGTCTTGGTGAAATCTTTCACCTTGTTCCTCGCTGTAATCTCCACAGTTTGCGGGAAAATAGTCAAGATGTGAATGGAGAAAATGCATTTTTATCGACATGCGAGCTCCCATTTTTTCGAAGCTTTTCATAAGCTCATTTACATGTGAGATATATTCTGAGCTTCTTTTATTTCCCAGAAAACCGTCAATTACTTTACTAAACGATCGCCATGCATCTTGTTCACTGGCTTCCATATTGGTGTAAAAATGCTTGTCCTTTAACAGAGTTCTAATTTGGGGACCGTCAAATATGCCTGCATGGAGCTTTGCATCACTGATGTGTGGGAATTTTTGCAGTAGATACTTAAAAGCTTGGCCTTCTTTATTCAGTGCTTTGACAAAGTTCTTCATCAGGCCAAGCTTTATATGAAGAGGAGGCAGTAAAACATTTTTGGGAGGGACTAGAGGTTCAGCTACCACGTTGTGGCAGCCAATTTGGAATGTCTCTCGAGCTGGCCAGTTTTTTTGCTTATAGTGAAGACTATCAGCACGGCTATCCCATAGACACATGAAGCAAGGATATTTTGTGTAGCCTCCTTGCATCCCAAGAAGAAGGCACACAACCTGAAAGAAAGGATTAATTCTTAAATACATTAAATGTAGTAAATTAAAATTGAAAACTGTCTTTATGCTTGCATATTGATGTACATGGTTTCTAAGAACTTATATTTTTTTCATAGGTAATTTTTTTAAAAATGAAGATTTATAATGACAAGAAGAAACTGGGAAATATATCTTACCTTGAGATCACCACATATTAACCAGTTGTGGTTAGAGTACTTGATTGTATTAATCAATACTTCCATATTTTTGTAGCTTTCTGTTAACTGAACTGAATGGGCAATAGGTACGGATGCCATTTTATTGCCAATATTTAAGAGTACTGCCTTCAAGCTTCTGCTAGAAGAATCAATGAAGAGCCTCCATTCACTTGGTTGGTAAGGAACGCCAAGTGCCTCAATTAAACCTTTTACATCATTGCAATACACCAAATAGCTGCAAGAAGCAACTGCAAAGAACTTTCGAAACTCTTCGTCTCTATTTCTGAACCAAAAGTATGTAGTTTCTTGAGAGAGGAGGTTGTTCTCACTAAGACGGGATGCAAGAAGTTGTGCGTTCTCTTTAGAAAGACCAAGATCTCTAGTCAAGTCATTTAATTTACTTTGAGTGAGTGGTCTTGGCGAAGTGTTTGTAGACGTAGGCTGATATGTCACTGAAGTGTCAGTGTCATCCACTTCTATATCTTCTATATTGTCTTGTAGCTCAGTATTTTCAGGTGGAGAAGGAACTGGAACTCCTGGACCATGTGGTTGTGGTTTAATGGCAGAAGGAACATCAGGGTAGACTACAGTGTGCTTGTTCTTCTTATTGATACCTGAAAAAAGGTTTCGCCTACTTAATTTACATAATATTAATTCACTCGACCCTCGTTTCCACACTTTTATACACAATTTTCATACCAGGAAAATTTACCTTTTTTAAAATACAATCAATGTAAACACTTCTTAAAGTACAATTAATTAAACGTTAAGGTATATCAGAGATATCTTATATTTATATAGATATATATATAGAATCATATATATATAATTACCATATATTATATATATATGCTATATAAACAGGTATATATATATATATATATATATATATATAATATCCATCCCAAGCTCCTACTAGACTATCGAGCAGAGGTAGGCATATACGATGGCCAGCGCGCTACCTCGATTAAGTTATCGTGCCTTTGGCACTGCAAGGGGGTATATAGCCTTACGCTACTCTGAATGTAATCAAACGACAGGTATTTGTAAGGTAATTTACAGTATTGCAGCGTAATTTCGAACGAACGAAGAATGCGGTTGTCGGCATTCTTTTGTTTAATTATGATGCATAGCAACAGCTTGTGTAACGGACGCCGCCGATATCGTCTCTGCTATTTTTTATAAATTTTATGTTATTCAGACGCTGAATTTACCATTTTTATGGTAAAACATTTATTACCAGTCTATGTGGATCTTGGGGTCTCAGCTATAGTCTCTGCTATAGGCTCAGCATTAGCCACAACTTTTGAAATTGTTTTTCTCTTGCAAATATATGGTGTTATATGAAGCCGTGGCTTACTTGAAACCTTCATAACTCTACCTACCCAACCTAGGAGTGACAAGAGGCTTACCGTAGTAGGCCCAGGATACCCATTCTTCAAGTTTTATTGAGATTTTCAGACCTCAAGTTCCACGCCAGATCTTCCAAGACGATCAATTTTTTGCCGCTATTGCTATAGCGGAATTATTATTATTATTATTATTATTATTATTATTATTATTATTATTATTATTATTATTATTATTATTATTATTATTATTATTATTATTATTATTATTATTATTATCATTATTATTATTACTTCTTTTCTTCAATTTTATTTTTATTATTTGTAATTTATATTTATAAATATAATTAATTTTCCATAATTTCAGTTTTAGTATCTTATACATAGAACATACACGCGAAACAAAAACCCCTTTCCCCGAATTTGGGGTTATGATATTAATATACACGAAACAGCACTTATTATTTTTATTTTCAAGACGCGAAATATACTTATTATATCACAGAACAAATAGTTAAATTTTTGTTGGGTTGACAAGATTTACCTCATTCGGTTGTTTTATAAAGAATTTTTTTCATCATTAAAGTTTTTTTTGTATTTGTGCTGTGGCTTTGCTTTCTTCCTTCATTCTTCCCTCTCCTAATTCTTACCTTCTCCTCTCTTCACAATTTCTTTTCTCTTACTTCATTCTCCTGCACTCGTCATGGTTGAGACGGGTTCCACTCCTTCCCCTACTCCCACGCATGTTCGTCTTCCGCCCTTCTATTCGCACCATAGCCCTGAGCTACTCTGAATGTAATCAAACGACAGCTATTTGTAAGGTAATTTACAGTATTGCAGCGTAATTTCGAACGAACGAAGAATGCGGTTGTCGGCATTCTTTTGTTTATTTATGATGCATAGCAACAGCTTTGGTAACGGACGCCGCCGATATCGTCTCTGCTATTTTTTATAAATTTTATATTATTCAGACGCTGAATTTACCATTTTTATGGTAAAACATTTATTACCCGTCTATGTGGATCTTGGGGTCTCAGCTATAGTCTCTGCTATAGGCTCAGCATTAGCCACAACTTTTGAAATTGTTTTTCTCTTGCAAATATATGGTGTTATATGAAGCCGTGGCTTACTTGAAACCTTCATAACACCGACAATATATATACAATTTAACCACAATTTCTCTACCAGAATAATACACTATTTTTGATATACACAATTACAATTCAATAGGCTACCAAAAGATTTTTTATAAACCTTCTAAGATTTTGTCAAGGACTATATTCGTAAAGTAATTATCTCACCTTTGAGATTGGTCATGCAAAAATAGCAGTCTGTAATATGGTCCTTGCCTTCTCTCCACAACATAGGTATACACCAAATGACAAACAGTTCGTTTTGCCTCAACTCAGCGCCTTTTAAGGCTATGATACAGCTTTGCAGCACATTAGGCTGGACAGCAAAGGTTTTGTCTTGAATCTCCTAGCTTTATTTCCAAGAATCAATTGCATTGTAAAGCAAACTTTACTAACGGCTTATAGTGCATTTGCCGGCGTCACTATAAAGTTACTTTGCCACACACATAACAAAAATCTATTCCAGGTAGTGAATAAACTTTCTATTCATTTTATGAAATATTAGGAGTTTGCTAATGTATCTGCTTGCAAAAAAAATTCACAAAGATATAATAAGCTTTAGAAATACACTTTAAACACTGTTCCTAGGAGATGAGAACAGTCATGAATTAAAGTAAGAACACTTACTTTAATTTAGCAAGCAAAACACAACCACTCGCGCCCGCGGCTCAGCTATAGACTGACGCTCTCGCAATGCATCTAGGGAGCTCGGTCATGTATCTTATAAAACTGAGACTGATTGAGCGCCATATGAATGATGATTTGGATTTAGAGACCAAATTTCCATTAACAAGCCACCTATACAAAACCCCCAGCGAACATTTGGTCCAGGCCTGTGTATTTAATTATTGTTTATTCAATAATCAGTAATTATTTCATTGCTAATGCCACAAATTAAAATGGGATTATTTTAAAAAAAATGTACTTGTTTACGATAGTCAGGCACATCTAAAGTTGCCTAGCCCTAGAGAATAAGGAACTATTTTTTTGACCCGCACTATCATAACTAACATTGCCACCGACGCACTATTAAAAAAGCGAATCGCTATAGAATCTGATGCGCTTGTGGCACTTAAAGCTAGCCTTCGAAACGAAATCATTATATATATATTACATAGTATATACTACTATATATATAGTATATATATAATATATAATTCTAATATATTATTATATATATATATATATATATATAGTAATATATTATATTTATGCTGACTTTTAATATTTTTTGGGCTTCACGAAGGCAAGTAGGCGTTATATATATATATATAATATATAGTATACACTATCTATTATTATATATTATATATATATCATATATATATATATATATATATATTATATATATAGTATATACTATATATATATTGACTTTTTTAATATTTTTTGGGCTCCCTAAGGCAAGTAGCGTTGCCTACTCTGCCTACCCCTAAAAGCCGCCACTGATTACCTAATATTATTATATTATATAAATTATATATAATACTTATATATAGTATATATATATACATTATATTATATACTATATACTATATACTTATATTACTATATATAATATTACTATATATATTATATATTACTTTGTATATATATCATTATAAATTCTACTATATCACTCACTAATAGAATACTTATAAAATTCTCATTAAGAAAAAGAGTGATGAGCAGAAATAAAAACATCTTGTTGTAAACCCAAAGAGTGCAATAATAAAAAATTAATAATTTCATAATGGATTATGATACTCCTGAAAACCAGTATTGCCCAACCTCTTTCTCTTTAGTTGCGTCGTTTAATTACAGGGAGGAGATTCAATTTTTGGCTGCGGGCTGCTCCCCATTTCAGCCCCACCCTAAGAAATGGACATAAAATTCGAATTTTCAGCCGATTTTGATTATATTAACACCAACAAAATGTAGCTTTTTTTGCAATCTAAAACGTTCGTTTTTTTTGGCTGTTTTCTCGTGACTTGTATCATTCTTTCAGAATTTTCACATTTTCAAAATCCATGTTTTTGACAATTTTTCAAATCAACTTTCAGAGATTTTTGGAAAATGACTTCAAACTTTGAAATATGCATAGATTGCGTCCAATTCATCCTACAATAATTACACTAGAACATTTGTCCATTTTTTTGATGTTCTGTATGCTCAGCGTTGTTCCAAATTTCACAAATCCATTTTTTTTTTTAATTTGAAAAGGGGCAATAAATTGAAATATTTTTTTTTTACTCATCGATCAACATCCAATTTCAGGGCTTGACAATTGGCGCAAGATGCATCCTTATTTACGTTAAATAATTTTTTTGGTATACTCAAGAAAAAAATATTTATGTTTAAATATCTATTTTTTTTTTTATATCAACGAACTGCACTTATCGGGAGCAATTTACTCCAAGAAACAAAATCCAAACCATCTGCATCTATACAAAAAAGTATCTAAGCTAAAAAAGATGCATCTTGCCCGATTGTGAGAAGCCGTGAAAATTTGATGTTGATCGCCACACTGAGTAGAAAAAAAATAATCGCATTTTTTTTCCAATTTTCAAAATTAAAAAAAATGGTTTGAAATTGCGACAACCGCTGAGCACAGGAAACTCAAAAAAATCGAAAAGTAATTCTGTGTAATTATTTTAGGTAATGGACCAATCTATGTCATATTCAAGTTTGAAGTCATTTCCCAAAAAAATTCTGAAAGTTAGCATATGAAATTGTCAAAAACGATCATGATTTTGAAAACAATTGTAAATTCTGAAATGACATGAAATACACTCACAGACAAAAACACCAGAACACAACGCTTTTAGAGGGCAAAAACAAGCTACGATTTTGGCTGTTCTATACTATAATCAAAATCGGCGAAAATTCCGTAATCTATCTTCTGCTCCATTTTTACACAAGTGGGGCTGAAAACTGGAGGTTATCAGCCCAGCCAAGCATGAAACGCTCCCCTTATTTTAAGTATTTGTGTGATGGAAAATATTTTTCCACAATATATATATATCTCTCTATTATATAATACACGGTATATATATATATATACTTCATATTAATTAATATATTTTATATACATATATATATATATATATTATACTATATATATATATATATATTGCATGATATATATAAGCTGAACACCGTTGATGTAAAATTGCCCGCGAACGATTTAACAATAACTTTTATATATTGATATAATTTGAAAGACATAATATTATATATACAATGTTATAAAATAGTTTAATAAATAAAGTATGTTTTTTATATTTTCGATTTTGATGTATTAAAATAAAAAAAAGGATAAAAATTTGTATAACAAAATGTTTAGATGTTAAATGTATTTTATTTTGTATGTTAATTTAATGTTAAATAATTAAAAAGTTTTTTGTAATGATATGAATTAAAAACATGTAACAGTAGCTTTCCCAAGAATAAAAACTTTCATAAGTCGGTTTACCTAAAACTCAACAAGAAGTTCGTTACTTCGTTTCCAAAAAGAAAACTACAAAGATAATTTAGAAGACCCAGAAGAACACCCAGCCTACTATGAACGTCTTCAATTATTTACTAACCCTATAACCTATCCTTACCAACACATAGAAATTGATGATGTCCCTATAAATTAGTGACCCAGGAAGTGTTTTTCAGTTTTATTGAAAATTTATTCTACATCTCATGTAATAATAATTACTATTGACTTTGCGAACCACTAAGAAGATTGAGACGAACTACAAACACTTACTTTTAAAGTGGAGGAGCAATCCATAAGATAACTCCCAGCCTTCCTTCCACATTATAATTGGTGAACCCGGAAAGAAGAACACCCTCTAAACGACGCCTTCATGCAACTAACAAGTCACATCGTTATTCCCAGGTCTACCAACCTCAGTCTAACGTGACTATATTCCATCAACACTGAGACCAATTTCAAAATGTCAAAACAATGAATACCTTCAAGCAACACACAGACCAGTGAAAACAGAAATATTAGTCACACCATTGGTCCCTGGTCTACCAACCTCAGTTTAACGTGACTATTTTCCGTCGACAATAAGACCAATATAAAGATCTTACAATAATGAATACCTTCAATCAACATATAGAACTGGGAAGACAGAAATATCAGTCACGGCGTTAATCCCATGTCTACCAACTTCAACTTAAAGTGACTATTTTCTGTCAACACTAACAACAATATCAAGAAATCCATGATGCTCCTGATGTTTCTGATTGTCATGATGTATCCGATGTCCATGACAACCATTATGTCACTGAGGTCTCTGATGTTCATGATGTTCCAACCTAAAAGGAAACCCTCCTCAATCAGGATAACACTTTCCGTAAATAGTCACTCCCTTTGTTTTGTGCAGGAAGGATATATATTGAACATGTTGATTTTAAAAATTGCCCGCAAACGACATTTTAGCAATAACTTTGTATAATATTGATTATAATTTTAAAGACAACTAATATCTATATATACCATGTTATAACTCTGTTAAATAAATCCAAATACAGGCATCGTGAACACAATATCTCCTTTCGGACTATATTTTTTATTCCTTTTCTGATCTCTCATGAATGAAATAAGAAACAAAAAAATAAAAAATTTGTAGAATAAAATGTCTATATGTTTAAAATGTATTTTATTTTGTAAGTCTACTCAATGCTATATAATTAAAGATTTTTTTGTAATAACCATGAATTGAGAAAAATAATGTAAAACAGTATCTAACTTTCTCAAGATTAAAAACATTCCAAATAAGATCGATCGTCTCCAAAAGAAAACCACAAAGATGAAATAAAATCAGCAAACTTTCTAAACATAAAGACCCACGAAGACTAAGGCGAACTCACAAGCCCTAACCTTTGAAGTGGAAGGGAGCCAATCCAAAAGAAACTCCCAGAACTTCTTCCGCACTTATATCTGATATATATAATATATATATATATATATATATATATATATATATATATATATAATATATATATATATTATATATAGCTATTATATATACTATATATATATATATATATATATAAATATATAATATTCATAAATGCAGATTGAAAATTCAATTTTCTGGCGCAAAAAAAATTTGGCGTTTAAAAACTTCAAAGGGGGCTTGAATTCCAATACGGAGGAGTTGTAGGCATACGTAACCTAGATCTACGACCAAGAATAACGTCCATCAAAAGAGATGGTACCACGTTTGGTGGAGTATTGAGCCCGTCTCTAAGCACTCCCTAGAAGGTGGTGGTGATAAATTTGTTATAACAATTGTGGCACCATATACCGGTTCATTACTACTTATATATTATATATAGCTATATATAACTATATATATATATATAATATATATTATATATCTATATATATATATATATATCTAATAGTATATATATATATCACCATATATATATATAGTATATATCAGTGTGAAATTGCATATAAAAGAAAAAAGATAAAATCTATAGAGCTTTTCAAAGAACTTTATTTAGAATAAAAGGTTTTACTAAATATATGTAGGAACCCTAAAAATTTCATTCGTTCTTTTTTCGTGTTTTTATGTTCGTTCTGTTTTTTATTCTATACGGAAAACTATTTAGACAATTTGTTTTGTATTTCTCCTTCCCAGTGTGTAAGGCGCTCGAGCACGACGGGCGGACGCAGTCACCCCCGTCTTATCCATCGGCAGGAAACCCCCGACTCTCCTGGCCATCTCCTGCGGTTTACCCATATGTATTCCATTTAGTTAAACACAAGAATAAGTTTAATTCCCTTTACACTATGGTATTACTTTTAAACTTAAAGGAATACCATAGGGGTAAACGTCAAAAGAACGGCAGGAAGTCTGCGAGGGTCTCTCGGCCCTCCCGGTGGACGACGTGGCACTTCGTTCCCCGTCGGCTTCGAGCCCCTTTAATGGGGAAAATAAATATTTCCGATGATATAAAAAAAAAAAACATATTTATAGGTTCTACATATATTTTCCTGAAAACCTTTTATTCTAAAAGTTCTTTAGAAAATCATATTAGCATTTTATCCTTTGTTATCGGCATATTCCCATATAATATTATATATATATTATCATATAGTAATATATTTCTATATATATATATATATACTATATATATATATATATATATATATATATATTATACTATATAATTTACTGATATTTATATTATATAGGTATATAATTATAAATAATATATATTATAAATAATAACCTACTATATATTATATAATACCTTATATATATATATATATATATATATATACTATATATATATAATATATAGTATATATATACTATATATATATTACTTATATATATATATATATATTATTAGTTATATCTATATATATACTATAATATAATATACTAATATATATATATATATTGCGCAAATATTACTATATAAACAAAAATTTATCTCATATAAGGTAAGCATATAGAGAACATACAATAGGCTTGTCTATTTTCTGATGGGTCTAAAAGACCAAGATGTTTTTAAATACAAGACGAAATTTATGATTAAACATGAGTAGTTCACGTTCTTTTTCTGGCACTCATAATCTTAGGCTAACTAAAATACCTACCATTTTAAAAATCAAAATCTATGAGGATAGCTCACGTACGAAAGTGTGAATTAGTGCGATTGGTTATTCTCATTCCTGGTTATTTTCCAAATGCTCTTTTTAAGATCCATCGGTGATGAAGAGCAGTCGTTCTATTAAAATATCGGTCTATCGCTAAGTCTCTGAAATGATCAAATGACCCTCTTAAAGAGCCCCTCGTTATTGATATTTGATTAGGGTGTTAGACTATATGCAGGTTTTATTATCAGTTTACTAGTAATTAAAGCAAGCAATTTCTTTTTTAGATTACTAATTGGTGTAGAAATGTAAATTCGTGTTTCGTTATTTTGTTTTTATAAGAGAACTTTTTCTTTGAGAATCCTCTTATATATTCCATCTGATTATTTATTTAATTTCTATACACTTTCCTATTATTTGAAGGAAACTTTATCTAACACCTACAATTCCTTTCTAAAGGAAATTTACTAAAATAACTCGACATTTTTTGTCTTCGTCTCTTTTCAAATTTTAATGGAGTTTTAGTAAGAGAGAAAATAATGGCGCCATAAATAACAACACAGACGTAGAAATTCTTCTTAATTTTCTCTTTGCAAAATCTCATTTAAAGTTTTATTTCCTCTGATAGATTGAATTTTTTAGGTTTTAGAACATTCAGCTTAAAATTCCTACGTTGTTTAGAAAATGAAACTGAACTTTGAATGTTTATTTATAATTTACTCGTATTAATTAATATTAACAATCTCGAAATTGAACTCCAAGGATGAAATACGTGAGGAAGACGCTCACAACCTGAAAAGCAATATATATATTCTATTAAATTTCTCTGAGTAACACAAAGCTAAAGTTCTCTTACCCAAAACTCTAAAATTTGTTTTAGGCTTTGAAAGAACACAGTGCGAAAATAAAATTTTCCAATTTTAGTTAAGATTATATATAAGTATATTATTACTATATATTATATATAGTTATATATTATATATATATACTATATACTATATATATATATATCATATATATATATATTTATATATATATATATATAATATAAGTATATATATATATATTATATTATATATATATATATTACTATTATATATATATCATATATATAATATATTATATTACCTATATATATATATATATATATATATATATATATAATATATATATAATATATATATATATATATATATATATATATATATATATATATATATATATATATATATATATTATATATGCCTATAATAATATGAGAGTTTTTAAAAACAGCTCAAACTCTTAAAATGTAAAGAAAACAATTTAAAACACTTAAAACTATAATAGGCTGAAATCAAAATATTAAAAATTAAACAGTTGTTTACGTTTCGAGACTAGTACAACGTCTCCTCCTTTTTTATATTTTTATTTCCATTTAAGTTCTGAGGAGGAGACGTTGTACTAGTCTCGAAACGTAAACAACTGTTAATTTTTAATAATTATGATTATCCCTATTTAGTCTCTTAAGCTGGTTTTATACATGTTTCTTTATATATATATATATATTATATTACCGGAACCAAGCAATGACTGCCCGACAGTTAGAAAGAAATAACCCAAAGAAATTGATTTTTGGAAAATTTTCCAAAACTTGCAATAATTATAATCTGGAAACAAAAAAGATTATTATTATCTATATTATTTATTATTATTATTTATTATTATTATTATTATTATATATATATATATATTATATATATATATATATATATATATATTATATATAATATCTATATATATATATAATTATATATATATTATAATAATATATATAATATAGTATATACTATATATATACTATATTATATATATATTTATTATTATATATATATATAATATATATATATATAATATATAATAGGGTCATGTAAATTTTCACGAACACAATTCTTAGGTGATCGGGAATTTTTTTACGACGATGACGGTACAAAAATCACATATAAAGGGAAAATTTTTAAGCTTACCAACGCTGATGCTTTACGTGCTTTCATTATTGTTACGACAAAAAGAAGGAATTAATATTAATTTAGGCACCGGGTGTTGCCGGCCGAGCCTTGCGGTTGCGGTCTAGTGCATTCGCGAGCAATCCCTGTGTATGCCACTCATACGGTATTTCGTAAAGTAAAAAAAAAAAAAGTGTTCATGGCGGCTTCATTCTTCTACATTACGCACATACCTACAAATTTGACCTCTGAATTAAATTGCCTTAATCTTAACTCATTTTTATAGCTTTAGGTTTGTGGAAGCCAAAAAAAATACTTATGGAATATATATTAATTTCATATTTTACTTTTTTGTATAATATTAATTAAATTACATTGAAAATTCCAACATTACAAGAGAGAGAGTTAGAGCCGGTTCCTGTTTATAAATTTTTCCCTTCTGGTTTTCTTTCATTTGAAAAATACCTTAGGGCCCTCGACATTAATATTTTTCGTAAAATATTTTATAATCGCTCCTTATATATATATGTATATATATATATATATATACGTTATATATATATATCAATATATATATATCATAGTATATAGTATATATATATATAATATATAGTTAAGTATATATACTATATAATATAATAATATAGTTATATATATATATAATACTATATATAGTATATATTACCTCTTCTCTTTTTAAATTCATCTGTAGTCTTTTATCACTCCAAAATCTAATTAGAGCTCTTTATGAATTTTCTGTACCTAATATAGAATATATATATTATATATATATATATATATTACTATACTCTATATACATATTACATAATATATATAATATATTATATATATAAGTATATAATATATATATATATATATATATATATATATATATATATATGGTAGAAGTTACTTAACGGAGACAGCGTAATACTAAAAATTATTGATATACTGTTTGATTGAAGCAAAGTTTTTAAAAAAAAAATATTATGTATATGGGCGAAAATGATATTAAATTAAATTAAAATTATTTTTTTGATTTGATTGAAGAACTACTTTGCGTCGCCTTCGAAAATAAATATGATATACATAGGGAAACAGACCGTGGAACGTCCGTTTTCTATAATTAGCTTGTTCATTCTTTGGATAACTTTTTGAAAATATATTTTTAATATTGTTAAAATTGATGTAGATTTATTTTTTTATTTTCCAAATTCCAAAATTTACTCTTTTCTACCTTAGCCTAACCTAACTTAAACCTTAACCTAACCTAACCTACCTAACCTGACCTAAAAAAAAATCATTTTCGCACCTAGAACATCTATTTATGTATTTGATTTTTTTTTTTATCCGACCTCCCGTTCCGTGTCTCCGATGTAACTTTGTTATATATATATATATATTATTATATATATATATATATATATATATATTATATATATATATATTTATGTATATATATATATATATATATATATATATATATTTATATATATATATATATATATATATATATATTATATATATATTATAAATATATATATATATATACTATTATATATATATATAATATATATATATATATATATATATATATATATTAATATATATTGAAGCTTGTTCTGTGTAAGACGTGTAGATGGTGCCTTCCGAGGTGTTTAATTTTGCCAATCAGTTTTTAATGTTTCCTGACGTTTTTCCTTTTAATCAGTGCCTAATTATAATTAACATGTACTTTGGTTTGTAGTGTTGCTATACTTCCTGCTATTTTTTTTTTTTTTATTTTCCAGTTTTGTGTAAAGTGTTTAGTTTTTAGTATTTGTTAGTTTAATGTCTGCAAGTGTCGAAGTTGTAGTTGTGTCTCTCTCCGTTTAGGATTTTTAAATTCTAAGTTTCAGGATTCATCCGTATTTCGTTTATTTTATTTATTCTTTTTTTCCTCTTTAAATATCTTGTTCATAGTTTAAACATTTCGTTTATTGGATATGGCTTTTTCACTTCTTTATCAAAATAATATTTGCTATATAATGAAAGCATTTTTTAAAGGTGGTTTTAATGTGTATTAGTTTTAAGGTTTTAATGTGTTATTAGTTTATTGATATTGCTTCATGCGCCGCTTTCGATTGTTTCACTCAGTATGGTGTACAACTATGAGTGTGAGTGTGTTATGACTTTGTCGTGTGCGCATACTGGCTGATTCAAATGGACTGGTGAATGCTGGATGTAGGGGTGGGCGCGATCGGGCTGGTCGCATCGGCTATTCCAGCTTGACTTCGCCAAAACCTCGCGCCGTGCCTTCGTGCCTAAACCATGATCTGTGTATAATCACCTCCTCTAACTCTCAGCCGAGTCCATATTTATCGAATAACTATCTAGAGGACCCAGCTGCGCAGGGATTCCACTTTTTCAAACCAACAACTTAATATCTAGATGCTCTCCCTCACTTGTGTGTCTCAATTTCCCGTGGGGGGAGGGCTGGGGACGAATCGTAAAACTCAAATTTTAAACAACACAATAAAACTAAATAAATCTAGACACAAAACGTCTCGAAAACCTTGAATTCTCTAACTTCGATGTTCTGTGGCTATATATATTCTTCCTCTCTCCATTCCTAACTACTAATCTCAGCTCCTTAATTCTCTGTATATCACGATGTGGTCTGCTACTGCTCCCCTAATGACAGAATTTATCACGTTCTCTTTTACATATCTACTACTTCTCATGCGCGACTGTTTAACTTCTTCCCCATCCATAAATGCTGAGGTCCTCATATTTAGGGGATTTGAACGACACCACCACTGAGCACTGGCTGGCTCCATATCACACTGATGTAGGTGGAGAGGAGGCCAAAGCATTGCGGTATTCTCGACGATTTCGCTCGTTATTAAGGAACCTACACATATTCCAGATCGTCCTAAGCAATCTTGAATACGCTTGACTTATGTTTCACCACTACTCCTTCTCGCTATAATTGCACCATTTCTCCTCCTATTGGTAACTCTCACCACAATCTTATAGTTCTTAACTATAATACTTTTTCTCCAGGGCAGCTCCACCATGCCTAAAGACGTTGAATCCAGGCACCTACCCGATTTTGATTCCGGGAAAGCCAGCGTTGTTTTTCAGAAAATTGCTCCTGGAGACTGAATCCTGCTTTGACAGCTGGGGATTGCTTCGCGTCACGCTGAAAAGGACTTGGGGGGTCGTAAGTCACTGATGGGTGGATTTGAGCTAGGGTTCATTCCATTTTTCAACTTAAATCTTTCTCTCCCCAAAATCCATTGGTTCAATGGACATTTTTTTAGTATCATTCTGGAGCGAAAAATGCGTACTATCGGGCATGGAAAAAACTCTCGTTCTCCTATCACTCCTTCTAATTTCATTCTGCTCGGAATCGTTGCAGGATAGCTATTTCGTCGGCTAAGGCGCTTTTCACTAAAAGAAAGTTCACTGACCTTGTGGTTCTCCTACTGATAAAAATTTCTGACCTCTTGCCAATAAGCTAATCTCTTTTGTCTCTTTTTTTTAATCTAATTCCTCCTGTTATTCGCTCTGCTGGTTCTGTTGCTAACTCTCCTTCTTTATAAGGCCAATCCTTCGGCCTCCTTTTTCCATCTAATTCTCGCCCTCGACGATTCTGACATCCTTCCTTCTTCTCCTTATCCTCTCAGGTATCCCATGTCTTTAACTATCATTACTGATGATAGGGTGTCATGGACCCTAAGTTCTATGAACGTCAGGAGGGCTAGTGGCCCGGATGTCATTCCTCCCCATGTATTGAGGGAGTGTGCTTCCGGGCTGAAGCGTCTGTCCTCGTTTGGACTCTACTCTCTGTGTCTTAATACTAATACTTTATCTCAGTACTTGAATACGTAAACCTTCACCTCAGTAGGTTCCCCATCTGAAACTTTCTTACTACCGTTCTATAGCTCTCAACCTGTATTCTATCTAAAATCTTTCAAAAACTCTTCTTAACTCTCATTCCTGGATCATCGTGCGCAGTCTCATTCCCTTTTCTTCTCAGATCACAGTATGGTTTCATCGTCGAGGTGCAACTATTCCGGACATACTATTCCTATCTAACTATTTATGGTCTTATTGTCCTTAGGGAATCATGGAGAGTTGTGCGTGGTGGCGCTTCACATATCGAAAGCCTTTGATCGGGTGCGGACATGCCTCTCTGCTCTCTAAACTTCCCTTCCTTTGGTTTCCTCCTTCTCTTAGCTTACTCTTGTCTAGTTTTTTCTCTGAATCGCTCACATATCAGCCTCTTGTTGATGGCAGCGTCCTCTTCTCCCCTTTCCTGTTAACTGCTTGGTGTTTCCGCAAGGTTCTGTTCTATCTCAACTTTATTCCTACTTTCTCAACAATCTCCTCAGTTGTACTTCCAACTATGTATTCAACTGATAAATTATAGAAACTCTTCCATCTTCAACTTCCCTTCATTTCTGCGCCCTCTTTTGCTTCTAGAGTTGCGTCTCGTCTTCTTAATTTTTCCGATTTCTATTCTTGCTGATCTGGAAGGATTTTCCCGGTGGGGTCACCCGCAACCTTGTAAATTCAACTCTTTAAAAACTCAACTTCTCCACATCTCTCTCTCAAAAACACCTCCGACCTTTCCTATTTTCTTTCGACGGCTCTAACGTCTCTCTCCTGTGAATAACATAAACATTCTTTGCGTCTTAAACATAAAAACAACAAAATTATCCTTGGAAAACCTCATTATTTTCTATGCCGATTGCTAAGGTGCCTCTTAGAAGCTTGGAGTTCTGTTTGGATTGACCAATCTTTTGTCCTCTGCACAGCTACTTCTAGTTATATAAGGGTCTTATCCGCCTTTGTATGGAGAACTGTTCTCACATTTGAGTGGGCTCGGGGCGCTCCGGCTCCACCCTTCTATGGATTAGGCGTTGCAGTCTTAAAGCTAAGAGGACTAATAACAACATGTCCCCTTACTTTCAAACTTCTCTTGTACCTCTATCTCTGCGACGTAACGTTGGCGCTCTATCCCTTTTCTTATATAGGTACTACAAAGGCAGATGCTCAGGAGTTAACATTCTCGGCATTCTCCACCCTTGCGCCCCCTCGTATGGCCGGCACAAGGGCGTGCCTGCTCTCGCACGAATTTCTTGTGCGTGAGTATTGCGAAACCCAGACTTGTTCGTTGTGGTGCATCTTTCTTTCCAGCTACTTCTGCTCTGTTGAACTCCTCTCCTTGCCTTCTTCTGTTTTTTCCAACTATATTAATCTTCCTCTCTTTATAAGGCCACGTCCTGCCGCTCAACGCAGAAAACTTGCCGTTAACTGCGGGATTGGTGGTTTTTTTTTTTAATGTTTTATTTTCCGCCCTCCTTGAGAAGGCCCAGCCGTGAAGTGGTGGTGATCTGCTAAAATATATATAAGTAGTATTGCTACAGGTTCCGAGGCCACCCTTTTTCGATATGAAGGATAGAGTTATAGCAGTCTGGAAACTTTAGGAAAATAATACTATGTATGAGGCATAAGGACGAATCGTGTAAATTTCAAGCTGTAGGGATAATCCGG
>JABUQX010112878.1:12500-27186 GCA_015478945.1 Trachelipus rathkii | reverse complement strand
CGCGGCTGCGGGTGACAGGAAAATGGTGTTAGGAATGATGGAGAATGGAGATGAGTGGCGGGTGCCCTACCTATTATATGTGATTTTGCTCAGTGGCGAATCTGAAAAGTTTGAGAGGATTGGTAGAGAGATTTGGTAGGGTGTGTAAAAGGAGGGGTTTGAAAGTAAACGTAGATAAGAGTAAGGTTATGGTTGTGAGTGAGGACAGTCCTCAGTGTGAAGTTATGTTAGATGGTGAGCAGCTGGAACAAGTGTCTGAGTTTAAATTTGGCATATGTTGGATGCCAGAAGGTGGCTGGTAAAATAAAATCGTTGGTGAAATTTATAGGGACTAAGTCTTTAGGAGTGCTAGGTTCCATGACGGTATGTTGTTTCCAAAGCTATTGTATAGTAGTGAGACTATGGTCTGGAATAAGAAGTATAGACCTAAAGTTCAATGTGTTCAGATGGACAATCTTAGGGGCATGCTAGGTGTGAGAAGAATTGATAAAATGAGGAATGAAAGTATTAGAGAGTTGTGTGGTGTGAAGAAAGGGGTAAACGAGAGAACAAATGCAAATATGCTGAGATGGTCACGGGAAAGGATGATTGATAGTCAAGGCTTTTAAGCGGATGGTGGCATGAGTGTGGCTAGGAAACCAAACTGGCTGAGAAAGGAAGAAAAAAGTGGATTGGATTGCAAACGAATGTCTGAAGGATGAAATGTGAGTTTGGCAGGGGCGAGAAGAAAAATGCAAGGGCACAATAGGAGTGAATGGCGGGGTTTTGTGAGGGGGTATGGTTGTTGCCCACCTAGCCCAGGGGATGAACCCTTAAATTGACGATTTACCATAGTGAGGGGTCTGCTGCAGTTCCATGAAGCTATAGGGGTTCTCTGACCTGCGACGAGTCCTTACCACTACTGTGGTACAGAGGGGTAAG
The DNA here is from genome assembly GCA_015478945.1 of Trachelipus rathkii. Classification (NCBI taxonomy): domain Eukaryota; kingdom Metazoa; phylum Arthropoda; class Malacostraca; order Isopoda; family Trachelipodidae; genus Trachelipus; species Trachelipus rathkii. Next base: position 26,265 of record JABUQX010112878.1, on the reverse strand, counting down.
GCTGGGCTTTCGACTTTGTCATATTCTTCTACTGCTTTTTTCTTTTCTCCGATGGGAGTAACGCACCTTACCCCCAGTAATGGGGAGAAAAGGGAGATAAAGAATATATATATATATATATATATATATATATATATATATATATATATATATATATATATATATATATATATATATATATATATATATATATATATATAAATAATAATAATAATCAGATCATATGAAATGTAATAATTATATGCCCTAGAGCAAAAAAATTTACTAAGTATTAAACTCTACTTTATATATTGCATACCTCTTTTAACATATTGTATTTACTATTTTAATGCTAAATACCCTTAAAAGACTTGATATATATGAAAGACGAAAAAAAAAAAAAAATTTTTTTTTTTAAACTTTTAATTTTTTAATCCCAACCCTACCTTATATATATATATTAGTGTTGACACCGATACCAAAATTTTAGTCCGATACCGATACCGATACAAGTACCTCACAATTTTTTACAATGCTGATACTGATACTGATACCGATACCGATACCAAGATTTTTTTTGCCAATACCCGACATACCATATTTTTATCCCATAACTGGCTTCATTATATATATATATACATATATATATATATATATATATATATATATATATATATATATATATATATATATATATAACAAAATAAAAAGAGAGAGAGAGAGAGGCAGATTAGAGACACATGATTTGAGGCACCTGTCATCAGATTCATCACGCTTCATTAAAAAAAATAAAAATAGTTTTTAAAATTATATATATATATATATTATATATATATATATATATATATATATATATATATATATATATATATATATATATATATATATATATATATATATATATATATAACTCCAACTGAAAAGCGCACCCTTTCGGCTCTATTTCCTCTAACTCAATCCTGGATGATTCTGGCATTCCTCCTTCTCCTCTCAGACGCCTATGTTTTTGCCTGTGATTACATTTGTGATCGGGTACATGGGCTTCTGAGATCTATGAACGTTAGGAAGGCGGATGGCCCGGATGGCATCTCCCCGAGTTTTGAAGGAATTTGCTTCCAATCTGGCGCCCCGTCCTTAGTTCAACTTTAAACTCTCTGTGTCCCAATATTAACACTTTACCACTGTATTGGTAGCACGCATATGTCCAATCTATTCCGAAAAAGGAAGGCTCTGATCCTCTCACCATCGGGCCCCATAGCTCTTTCACTTGTATTCTATCTAACTTTGAAACCTTTCTCAACTCTCATGTCTTAGTAGACCATCTGGAATCTCATTCTTCTTTTCCGATCGCCAGTACTGCTTTCGGCGTTCAAGGTCTTTAGCGATATACTTTCCTTTTTAACCGATTTATGGTTTTCCGCTCTTAGGAACTACGGAAGACTTGCGTGGTGGCGCTTGATATATCCAAACAATTTGACCGGGTATGGCACGCGTCACTGTTCTCTAAGCTCCCTCTCCTTTGGGTTTCTCCTTCTCGCTTACTTATGTTCAGCTTTCTTTCCGTCGCCTCAACATCGGCTGTGGGTTTATTTACCTCTTCCTTTCGTCAATAGTGGTGTCTCTCAGGGTCTGTCTTATCTCCTACTTTATTCCTACTTTTCATTAATGATCTTCTCACCTGCACATCTAACTCTATCCACTCATATGCCGATGACTCGACCCTTCATTCTTCAACTCATTTCAATTCTGCTCCTTCTTCTTTGTGAATTGCCTCTCTCGTCTTAATCTTTCCGACTTTATTCTCGCTGATGGAATGAATTTCCGAGTGGGCTGTCTCAACCTTGTGAAATTCACCTTTAAAACCCAACTTCTACAAATCTCCCTCTCTAAAACACTTTCCACCTTCTTATCTCTTTCCACGGGTTCTCTCATCTCTCCTGTTGACAATATAAACATCCTTGGCCTTAACATAAACAAATTGTCTTGAAACCTCATATCACAACGGTTGGTCTAGGGCGGCCTCAAGGAAACTGGGAATTCTGTTTAGACTGCGAGACTTTTTTTTCTCTTCTCAGTTACTCCAGCTATACAAGGGTCTCATCCGATCTTGTATGGAGTACTGTTCTCATATCTGGGGGGGGGGGCTCTGGTTTCACCCGGCTTTTGGACAAAGTCGAGTTAAAGGCCAAAAGGCTTATAAACTGTCCTGTACTTTCCAGTTCACTTTGCGGCGATCTTTGTGGCGCGATGTTGGTGCTTTTCATCTTTTTTCTATAGGTACCGCAGCGGCAGATGCTCGAGGGAGCTTATCACTCGCGTACCTCCACCTTTACGTCGCCCTCGTGGAACTAAGGGTGCTGTGTCTGCACATGAGTTTTGTGTAGATATTGGTAACTCCAGGCTAGTTCGCTGCGGTGCTTCCTTCTTTCCTGCCACCTCTGTTCTGTGGAACTCTCTTCCATCTTCTGTGTTTCCTGCTGAATTTAATCTCCCTCACTTTAAAGCCTGCGTCTGTGCTCATCTGCGTAATTTGCGCTAGTGGATGAAATTTTGGCGTGCAACGCTCCCTCCCTGAATAGGGCTCTGCTCGTGAGTGGTGGTGACAACTGTAAATATATATATATATATATATATATATATATATATATATATATATATATATATATATATATATATATATATATATATATATATATATATATATATATATATATATATATATATATAAAGCCGTTTTCGTTTTTGCATTTGTGCTTACGAGACGTAAGAAATGCTCGAGTTTGCGTTCGTTTTTGTCAAACTTACCAAAAAATGGTAAGAAATGCTCACCAAACGTTAGGAATTTCCTTAATTCTTCTTTAAGGTTGCTATTTCCCGTGCTTGCCGGATTTAAGCACGTTCTTACGAAAAAATGTAAACAAACAAGATGGCGGCGTGGTAGGCCCCGTCTGAATTGATGAATGTTTCATTCAATAAAATCAGCTTTAAATCTAATTTCTTCCAAATGGATAAACCATCACAAATAGTTGATCAATTATTTGTAATATAAACCATTTGTTATTTTTTTCTGTTTATTCCAAAGCCAACATGCTCTATCATAACAGCTGATTCCAAATGTTTAAAAACAAAAGTAAGCCTAGCACGAAATCGCGGTCGTTTAAACAAGAAATTCTTGCTAAAACTGGGTGAGCATTTCTTATCGAGCGTAAGCACAAATGACAAAAACGAAAATGGTCTAAATTAAAAGCAAAGAAAATACTAAAATTCATTCTATCGTAAACGCTTCGTATTATTATAATTATGATTAAAGGAGATAGAACTAAAGAAATTAGTTCCAAGTAAAACATTAGTGGGCTTTCTACTTCTATTTATCGCAAGCCCATTAATACTTTACTTGGGACTAATTTCTTTATTTCTATCTCCTTTATTCATAAAATTGCGGGCCTAAGGCCCAGCATATACAAGCCTTTGTTATTTGTTCTGATTGGAAGTTTTTCCATGAAGAAATCACCTTTCTCCGTAAATTTTCTAGCTTTAATCTTTATCCCTCTAACCTTTTTGATAAACTTGTTTATTCGTTTCTCGATAACACTTATCGCCCTAAAACTACTGCATAGGATGTTCCTAAACTTCCTGTTTACGCTCGGCTTCCCTACATTTCAATGATCTTCACTTTCAGATTAGAAACATCTTAAACAAAAACTTTCCACAATGCAAGTTTCTTATGTTGGCAGTTTCTTTAAGATTAAAGGAAGCATCCCCATGAACTTGAGGTCACACATCGTTTACAAATATAAATGTGCCGACTGCAACGTCGACTATGTAGGTCAAACTTTACAAAACTATAAAGATGCGAGCCTTCAAACACATGGACATTGCCTGAACTAATCTCCCCATCACTCAACCAGAGAATTTAGCTGTCAAAGATCGCTATGACCTCAATAGGCACCCTATATCTCTTCAAAAATTCTCCATTCTTCAAAATGTTTTACAGATGAAGAACTTAAAATTTAGAATCTTTATATATAAAAACACTTAAACCTACACTTAACATCCATAAGACTTCTTTGGCACTCCTGATTGCCTGAACTAATTTCCCGAATTTCGTGCAAAAGCGAACACGATTTCTTACGAGGTTTACTTTTGTTTTGCAAACAATTGGAATCAGCTTTTGTGATGGAGCCCGTCGATTTCGGATAAACAAAAATAAAATAAAAAATAACAATAAAAAAATAACATGGTTTATATTACAAAAAAATTGATCAACTATTGTGATGGAGTTAATCGATTTGGAAGAAATTAGATTTAAAGTTGATTTTATTGAATGAAATATTCATCAATTCAAACGGGCCTACAACGCCGTCATTTTTTTGTTTACACATTTTCGTAAAAACGTACTAAATTCAGCAATCACAGGAAATAGCAACCTTATAGAATTAAGGAAATTCCTTACGTTTGGTAAGCATTTCTTACGATTTTGCACTAAGTTTAGCAAAAACGAACGCAAACTCGAGCATTTCTTTCGTTTCGTAAGCACAAATGCAAAATCGAAAACGTCTATATTAACATAGAGTGGGTAAGATAGATACGGAAATTATCAGACAAATTGCGATATATATGAGATATATATATATATATATATATATATATATATATATATATATATATATATATATATATATATATATATATATATATATATATATATATATATATATCGAAATCAATTTAAAGACGCAAAATGTGTGGTATCGGTTAAAGGTATCGGCAAAATTTTGCCGATACCGATACCGATACTACTACTCTCAAAATTCCCGATACCAATAATCGCTACCGATACTTAAAAAAATCTAATTCCATACCAATGATAATTTATTACACCGATACTATGGTAACGGGTGCATCATTATATATATATATATATATATATATATATATATATATATATATATATATATATATATATATATATATATATATATATATATATATATATATATATATATATATTAGATGGGGCCGGAATGGGCCGGATAGCGGATACCGGATATCCGGCTAGAAGTTAACCGGATATCCGGTCGGATATCGGATAGTGAATTAGCCGGATAGCCGGATACCGGATATCTGGAGTCTGTTATAGCGTTGTATGGGGTGACTAAATAAATTTTTTTTCTCATCGTGGTAGTACTACAAGTTTTATTTAGATTATCTTAAATTCTAGAGAGTTTTTATATTTTTAAAAAATATAATAAATTAGTGTATAAAATGTCCTTAAATAGAATTTCACATTTGAAAATGCGAGTTTTTTTTAACTTTGTTTTAAATGAAAAGTTATGGACAGATTTTAATTATATATTTTTCAGTGTATACAGTTGAGTATGTTAGCTTTAAACTGGCAAAGTAAATTTTTGTTCCAAACAGTGCATAGTGGTTAAATCTCTGGGCCTAACTTGGCCCGGATTCATCCCATAAATTGATGATGGGGTAAATTGGGCCACCATTGTTATTCTTATTTTATGTAGCCTATTATTATTGACATTTTTATTACGTATAGCTAATTTAAATATAATAAACAGTTACTTATATTAGGTAAAAATTAAAATAAAAAATGAAATTTATATGGAAAATATGAATTCAAAAAAAGTGTCAAAATTTGTCCCACGAATGGGGTGAATTGGGCCACCACATTTTTATTCTTATTTTATTTATCATTATTGAAATTTTAATTACTTTTACTAATTTTAATATAATAAACAATTACTATATTAAGTAAATATTAAAATATAAAATTGAATTTATACATAAAAGAGGAATTTAAAAAGATGGCCCAACTCACCCCACCCCACAATGGTGGTCCGATTCACCCCTTCAAACTGAGTCTAAATGAGCTTTATTTAAACTTTAATAAAACTATGGTTATTAGAATTACATTATTATTTTTTTGTGTGCTTATGACCTACTATAGGGCCTTGATTTTCAAAAAAAAAAAAATTCCAAAAAGTGCATTAGGGAAAGTGGGAGACGGTTGTTCCATGGCCAATGTCAACTCATGTCTGACTAAGCTGCATGATATATATCCCCCCAAATATATATATATATTATATATATATATATATATATATATATATATATATATATATATATATATATATATATATATATATATATATATATATGGCCAGTCTCCAGATTAGGTGCCCCCTGTATCTAAAAAAAAAACACTATATCTACATAAAAACTTAATATATTTTTGAATTCAGCGTACATTGTAATGCAAGAACTAAAAAAAAAAATTAATAATTATTAATTTTAATAAATAACTCCAAAAAATATTATAATCGTACGTTTCCAAACTTAATTTAAACATGATACCCATAAAAAATAAACGTTTTCCTTATATCTTTTCAATACTTTAGGGGAAACTAAAAATAATGGAAAATAAAAATTAAAAATAAAAATTAAAGTTAAATTAAATTAGAAAAAATTAAAATTGCATATAGTTTAGGTTAGGTCAGGTTGTGGCCAATAATAAAAAAAAATTTATTTGCTTTTATAACATCTATCTTCTCATAGAGAGAGAGAGTGTGTGTGTGTGTGTGTGTGTGTGTGTGTGTGTGTGTGTGTGTGTGTGTGTGTGGTATGTTAGGTTTGTTATGTTCATATACATATTTGGTTGACTCATGACTTTGGAACGCGAAAATTTGGGGGAATGAGAGAATTATCGTACATGAAACCTATTTATTATTATTATTACTTTTTTATCTCACTTTTTTTATTTCTTTCATTTTTTCCTCCATTACAATGTGCGCTGATTTCTAAAAATGTATTCAGTTTTTACGTAGAAGCTATCAGTAGTTTTTTACATACATGGGGATCTAATCTGAGGCTGGGACTTGAGAGAGAGATAGGAGAGTATATATATATATATATATATATATATATATATATATATATATATATATATATATATATATATATATATATATATATATATATATATATATATATCAGAGGTGGCTGTTCCGCAATTTAATACCAAAATAAATTGCGGAATTGCAATTGCGATAATTTGAAAAATGTTGCGGAAATGCAGTTAGCGGAATGGCTATATCATTCCGCAGTTAGAGGACTACCAAAAAAAAGAAGTTTCCGCGGAATGCCAAAATTTACAGTCCACAAATTTTTTATGTTGGCCATCTTTGTACGTTTGATAGCAACACTGAAAAACGTTTTTTTTTTGTTTTTTTTTTTCAAAGCATCATGTTTTTAAACATGTTCTTTTATTTCTGATGTAAAATTTATCAATATTATAAATGATATTGAGTGTTACTTATTAATCGACCGATTCTCAATATCGATAATATTTATTCTCGATTGTCCCCAAGTAAAGTTATAATCGACATTGACCATTTATTCTGTGAGTAACTATCTCTTTTTCTTAATAGTAGACGTATATTTATTTCCAACATTGCATTTTATCAAGTTTTGTGCCCTGACATTTGCTCTGAATTTTATATTTTATCACTGAAGTCGGGTAAAAAAAAAAATAAATTGTTTTTTTTTTTTTATAAATTTCTGAGAAGTGTATATATACTGGTAAATAATACAATGCTTAAACACTTTAAAATAAGCAGTGGTAATTACTATTTAGTAATTACAATACTTGAGAATAAAATTGTGGTGGTAAAAATTGCATTAACATGTGTCTTGGTAGCTTAATTCCATTATAAATATCATATTTTTTACTATATATTTTAATATTTTATAATATATTATTATAATATTTTAATATTACTATATTTTTACCATAATTTATGAAACGTGCCACCACAAAATATCAGATAAATTGTATTGTACATAACATAATGAAGAATAAAATAATATAACATTGATACCCAACATCAAATTTAAACAAGTATATATATATATATATATATATATATATATATATATATAGGTATATATATATATATATATATATATATATATATATATATATATATATATATTTATATATATATATATATATATATATATATATATATATATATATATATATATTTATAAATTATTTTTAATATTTCCCCCAACGAGGAAGAACCTACTAGGGAAGTAACTATCCGGTTATCCGGCCGGATAACAATGATATCCGGCCGGATACCGGATAGTCAAAAACTTGGCTGGATAGGCCGGATACCGGATAGTTGCCGGATATCCGGCCCATCCCTAATATATATATATATATACATATATATATATAGAGAGAGAGAGAGAGAGAGAGAGAGAGAGAGAGAGAGAGAGAGAGAGAGAGAGAGAGAGAGAGAGGAGAGAGAGAGAAAGAAAGAGAGAGAGAGAGAGAGAGAGAGAGAGAGAGAGAGAGAGAGAGAGAGAGAGAGAGAGAGAGAGAGAGAGAGAGAGAGAGAGAGAGAGAGAGAGAGAGAAGGAGGAGAGAGGAGAGAGAGAGAGAGTGAGAGAGGAGAGAGAGAGAGGAGTAATCGTCATCCATACAAAATTTAATTCATCACTCAATATTTCATCATTGTCCCATCACTACTATTGATAAACAAGAAACAATGGTAATTCCTTCAAATATTGTCTAGATAAACTCTAATGGCTAGTGGTTACACAATTGACATTGGTAAGTTATATGAAACATTTCAATTACTATTTAATGCCTATTAGCCACTCCAAAAGTCATTTATTATAAGAAGTTGCTTATAATTTAATAAATCAGTATATTGAAGGAAAAGCTAAAATAATGAAGAATCAGCATTGGTATTGGCAATAATTTTGGAATCAGCACATCACTAATATATACTTATATATATATATATATATATATATATAGTGAGAGTATAGCAGAGATATATATATGTATATATTTATGTATATATATGTATATATGCATATATATATATATATATATATATATATATATATATATATATATATATATATATATATATATATATATATATATATTCTTGCTTCCGAACAGAACTGAATTAGCCAGAATCCCAAAAAATTCCCACTGGAACCGGAATTTCTCATGAACTTTCCTTTAACTATAAAGAAATGTAAAAAAATAATTCTATATAACTCGGAATATATATAATATATATATATATATATATATATATATATATATATATATATATATATATATATATATATATATATATATATATATATATATATATATATATATATATATAAATATATATATATATATATATATATATATATATATATATATATATATATATATATATATATATATATATAAATTATATATATAGAGAGAGAGAGGGGGGGGAGGAGAGTGTTAGTAGAGAGGCAGGTGGAATGGATACAATGAAAGATGGAGTATATAATAGCAGGAATCTTTAACAATGCAAAATATGCCATGTAACAAAACTAGGTAGCCTCACCAAAACATTTAATACAAGGCCACCGCTGTATGGAGATATGGAAAATTATAAAAGACGTACATTTTTTTTATTTTGACATTTGTTTGTATTTTGTAGAACAGTGTACACCCAATATTAGCGAAATATCAAAGCCGTGAAACAAGTGAGTCTTGAGGAAAATTTATTACCCCGAAAAATTTGCCATATCAATGACCAAAAATCACAAGCAATTCTTCAGAAAATAATAAATTTTATTGCAATGAATAACCAGCCATTCACAATCACTGAAGAGCAGGGACTCGAAGAACTTGTTGCCCGTCTTCAACCAAAATATCTTATTTCTAGAAGAAAATATTTTTTTTTGTAGAGAGATGATGTTACCAACTTCATACAAGAAATTGAGATCATCAGTATTCGAGAAGTTATCAAGGCTGACTAGATACTATATACCACACAGATCAGACACATGGACAGTTAAATATTTAAATGAGCTCATTTATTCTTTAATCACTCACTGGGCTTCATGTCAGCTCTGAAAATTGATATTAATAAAATATATATATATATATATATATATATATATATATATATATATATATATATATATATATATATATATATATATATATATATATATATATATATATATATATATATATATATATATATATATATATATATATATATATAGAGTATAATGAGAGAAAGAGAGTGAGAGAGAGAGAGAGGAGGAGAGAGAGAGAGACATATTTTATATATATATATATATATATATATATATATATATATATATATATATATATATATATGCAGTATATATTTTTAAACAAATAATGCGATTTTGTAATTGAACATCAGCATAGGATAAGTAAATAAGTAAAGGAAAAAAAAAAAAAAAAAAACGAAAAGTAAATAACTCATACAACACTAACTTGCAAAGTCCTGTAAAAGTTTAGAGATGGAGACTTAGAGGTCCCGGACTTTTCACATAAAGCCAGTAAGAGCTCTGACCCTTTCACACTGCTACTTCTTCTCTTTTATAGCTTTTATTAATCTTGAGAAAAGTTTCAGAACATTCGGCAATATCACTCAAAAAAAATTAATAAACAGAATTAGAATTAAAGAAACAAACAAAATAAAAAGAAAATTTGAATAAGATCAATTATGTACTAGAATTACTCCTTATAAGTCTGTGATCAGACACCTAATATAGATTACATCAACTTACCACATTTAATTTTAATTATTTAAGAAATATAAATAAAAAAAAGGGGAATAATTTAAAAAATTAGACCAGTTAATGTTTCTAGTTTAATAAGAAAGATTTCAAAAAAATATAGTGTACAAACTCAGAGAATATCCTTTTATTAATACAATCAATGTTGTTTTATTTCATGAACGTAATACACATTACAAAGGACACAAATTTTTAACTGTATTTATGAACACAAAATCTAGGTAATTGTTTTTTAAAAAAAAACTATCTTTATTTGGGTTATAAAAAAAAACTGTAAATTTGAATTTTATAAGTTATGTAAGGGAAAACTAAAAAAACTGTAGCTTGCTTTTTATGTTAGGTTATGTACTGACTGTTTTTAAACTTAAAATTAATATTTAATATACCGGTATATATATAAACAAAAAGTTTACCTTAATTCTACCTATTCTAAATATATCATTCACTGAGCATGCTCCAAACAATTTTTCTTCATTCAATCACACACACAAAAAAAAAAAACATATATAGAGAACCACAATTTTATCTATAATATTTGTATTAATGTGACATACACAATTTATTATTACTGAACACCAAAGATATTTATATGCATGTAACACCAAAATTAAATAAACATTCTAATTTCACAAGTTCATAGAACAGAATATTCACACGGCTTTACATATAAATTTAGTTTACTGGTACACAATTATATTTAAAAGTTTTTACTAATTTATGCAAATTTTAACCTTCATAATTCTTTTTTTGGTCTATTTAACAGGCTTGAGGTGCTTCTATTTCTATTTTACAGCATTTGCACTTTGGAGTCTTTCTCTCCCACTTTTCAACCCTATGAAGGTTGAATTTAAACAAACTGAGTAATCACTCCCTGGCCATGGACCTATAGGGAAGTTACACATAATCAATAGCTACCATATACTTAAATATTACAATATATATATTATATATATATATATATATATTATATATATAATATATATATATATATATATATATATATATATATATATATATATATATATATATATATATAGTCAAAGCACGTAAAAACTAACCCACTTTTTTTCAATCATTAATTACTCCCAAACTAAACAACTTTGGAAAGTTCCAAAACATGGGTTAATCGCGGCTAGGTCTAAGGTATAACAGCTATGAAGGAAATTTGATTTCGGTGATTTCTTTAAATTTTAGAAAATAAAAATAAATTTTTTTTAAAAATAACCCAAAAGCACAAATATAACCCACATGGGCACAAAAAATAACCCACCCTTGAAACCCCTCATATAAAGTATAAATGATCATTAAAATGTTATTAATAATTTTTTTTGGTATTTTAGGCCATCTTTTAATAAAAAAAAATAAAATTTAAAAATTAATATTAAATTAAAAATTTAAGGGACACAAAAAATAACCCACCCTTGAAACCCCCTAATAAATCATTGTTTAAGTTTAATAAATAATGTTTTTAGGTATTTTATGCTGTATTTTAATTAAAAAATTAAAATTAAATACCAACCCCATTTTATTATATATTTGTTATGGTCAACGGAACACAGGTAAAAGTATTCAAGTGTGTTCCTATGTTCTTTTGATATTTTTTTCAAAGGCCTCTATACCAAATTGGTGAAAAATAACCTTAAATATGATAATACTCTATATTATCCACGTGAATACTGATTTTGAGTTTTTTTTTAAGGTGGGTTACTTTTTGTGCATGTGGGTTATTTTTTATGTCAAAAAATTTTTTTTTTGCATTTTGCCTACAATATTTATCAAAAAAATTAAAAAAAACTCTCAAATATGCTAATACTCTATTAATACTCTATATTATCCATGTGAATAATGATTTTGAAACTAGTTGAAAGTGGGTTATTTTTTGTGCCCATGTGGGTTAGATTTGAGGGTCCAATTTGGTCAGTATGTGTGTGTTCGGGGTTGCACAAAACTTCACCAAAATAGGATATTTAACCTTATGAAAGAGTGGTCTAACATTATTTAATTAGAGGTTAACATATTTTGCATTGTTTTCCAGGTTATTAAGGCTTAAAAAGAACCAAAATCTGGCAAAAAGTTGTGAAAAAATTTCAATTTTTTTACAAATTTTGAAAAAATTCCAAAAAATAGAAAAATCAGAAAAATAATTAGTATAATGCATATTTGCATGTATATTCAATGTATTTACATGGTGATATACTTATTTTGTTTCAATACATTATAAAAAAAATTTTATGGGGTGGGTTAGTTTTTGTATACCATTTTTAGTGGGTTAGTTTTTACGTGCTTTGACTATATATATATATATATATATATATATATATATATATATATATATATATATATATACAGTATATATATATATATAAAATATATATTTTTTTTTTTATATATTTTTTTAATTTTTTATATATATGTATTATTATATATATATATATATATATATATATATACCGTAATATATATATATAATATATTACTATATATATATATATATATATATATTATATATATATATATATATATATATATATTATATAATATATATAATATATATATATATATATATATATATATATATATATATATATATATATATATATATATATATATATATATATAAGTAGCTGCTTTGTACATTTGTAGAAACATAGGTTTCTTCTTTTATATGTCATGGACTTGTCATAAAACAATTTTACTTACAGAAGGGGTGGTGGAAGGTATAGGGTAGTTTTCATTATGAGGAACTGAGGCTCTGGATGAGGAATATCTGAGTATGAAAGAGATTGCCTTCCTTTACCTTTTCCATATTTTGAATATCACATGCAGAAGTTAGCAGTCATCATAGTTGATTTCATTTGGCTTTATGTCCATATTCTTGGGAAAGCCCAAAGGCATTGCCTTTCTTGTTCTCTTAGCTATCCTTCTAGGGTGGTTTTACAAACTTACCACATATCATGAGGTGAGGTATGCTTATCTTTAGTCGCCAATCAGCCATAACCAAAGTAAGAGGCCTCCGTGCGCTATTCCAATATTGGTTCCCTTTCACAATTTTTGGTGCGAAAATGTGGCTTAGAACTAACATAATATCCCACACACATAACAAAATGAATCTCGCCAACGTTTTACACTGTCTACTTGC
>JABUQX010112878.1:0-10000 GCA_015478945.1 Trachelipus rathkii | reverse complement strand
AAACCAATAAAAGGTCTCTAAATAGGCTCTCTAATCATATTACTATAATTATTACAATATTTTTTTTAATTTTTTTTTACATTTCATTATAGTAAAATTTTACAGGGATTCCAAAATGTATTTCCTTTTCGCTGTACTATTGTTAGTTTTTTGCAGATATGAGTTTTGCTTTAAAACAAATTCTTATATATATATATATATTATATATATATATATATATATATATATAAATTTTTTTTTTTTTTTTTTTTTTTTAAACATTTTCCGTACTAAAATTTGACCAGCATTCCAGCAATGTATCCTTTTCCCTGTAGTATGTAGTTTTTGAGATATGAGAATGGAATTGAAGAAATTTTTGCTGTTTAATTAGGGACATTAGGAATAAGAGACAGTAAAAAGCCCACATGGGCTATCGAGACTGCCCCAGTCAACCCACTACCCAAACATGCTCATGGCAAATCCACAAAGCACCCGAGGGCTTGTCAATAACTTACATACAAATCCACCAAATTTTGGCTTAGTCAAAAACTAATGATATATAAATATGATACCCAAACCATGCACATGCATTAATAACTAAGTTTATGGTACACATGCCATCGTCTAACAATAACTGCTATAACTAAAACCAGCCAATTTGGCTTCGTCAAAATATTATATGATACCCAACCCCATCCATAAAACGAAATCTAACCGTTCTTAAATGTTGCAATTGAGTCACACGTCAACAACCTCCTTGTGGCAAACCATTCCAAATTTAACAACCCTATTACTGAAATGCATGCTTTCTATATCAAGATGGCATGCTTTCTTCTTCATTTTCTTATTATTATGTCCCGTCACCTGTCCATGTTCTACAATGAAAAATTTATTGATCTCTCTGTATTATCAATAGATGTAATATTTTGTAGACTTGTATCATGGCCCCTCTGAGAAAATCGCCTTTCTACAGAAAAACATTTCCTACCTCCTTCAGCCTCTCCTCATAGCTTCTTACCCTCAAACCCAGAAATATCCTTGTTCCTCTACGTTGCACTCTCTCTAGCATATCTAAGTCTTTCTTTTAAATAAGGGCCCAAAACTCGTGCACAATACTCTTTTACTGGCCTAACATAGCTATTTATACAGTTTACTTATACATTCCTTGCCTCTTGTAAACACATTGCGATTTATTATGCCAGCATCTTATAGCTTTATTTCTAGCTTCCAAACATTGATTAGCCTTTCAAATTACTCCTTATAATCACACCTAAATCTTTTTCTTGGTCACAGGACTTCAAAGCCCTCCCCATTCATTATCGTTAGTTAAAACTTTTATTGTGCAGTAACCTAGGTTAAGAACCTTACACTTTTTACTATTAAAATTTCATTTGCCACTTATCTGCCCACCCTAGAAGTTTATCAAGATCATTTTAAATCTTTATGCATCCTTCACTGATTCCTAACTGTAGTGGCCACTTTGGGTATCATCTGCAACTTAGAAACCTTTGCATTTAAGTCCCTGGTTCTTAAATCATTTATATATATGAGGAACAATAGTGCCCCAGCACTGAACCCTGGGGAACACCCTCCTTCATTATTTCCCATGATGATTTATTTCCATTTAGTATTACACACTGTTTTCTATTTCGCAACCACTCTTTAATCCAACCATGTACCACTCCACCTATACCACATTGCAATAACTTTTTCATCAGCCTATGTGGGGAACCTTATCAAAAGCTTTACTAAAGTCTAAATATACAATATCAACTGGATCTCCTCGTCAATGCAGTCGCATTAATGTACTCCATAAAATTCTAAAAAGGTTTGTACTGACATTGAACTACCCTTCTGAAACCATGCTGGCCGGATCATACAATACCTTGTTATCTCCTAAATATTTCTCTATGATGACCTTTTCAGTTAACTTTTCCAGAACCTTTACAACAGAGATGTTAAGCCTAACTGGCTTATAATTTCCCAAATCTTCCTTACTACCTTTCTATAAATAGGGCACAACATATGCTTTTCCAGTTCATTCTGGTACCTCACCAAATGTTATTAGATCGCTTAAAAATCAAATACAGTGCCTTTGCAATGCTTTAAACTACCCTCTTTCAGAATTCTATACCATATATACCATCAGGGCCTGCAGCTTTACTTGGATCAAATATGATCTAATAAACGTTTATATCTTTTACAATCAAATTAAAATTCTGTAAGTCTATTTGTTTACATGCATACAAGAACTATTAGTCTCTGAACTATTATCTAATCTTTCCTCACGTAAACACTGAAGCAAAATAAGAATTAAAATGTTGACCAACTCCTTATCTGAACTCACTAAATTTTCATCAATTTTAATTGACCAATTGTCCTATTCTTACTTTTTAAATTTATAAAAAAGCTAAAAAACTCTTCAGGTTCTTTTACTATTCCTTGCTAATAATTTTCTGCCTCTCTCTTTGCTTTCTTATTGACTGGTTAAGTTCATTTCTTTTTCCTATAAATTTCTAAATCATCTTCCCTATTACTTACTACCTAATAATTTAAAACATCTGCGCTTTTCATTTAAATATTCTCTCTATCTCTTCTATTCCACCAAACAGGCTTTCTCTTCGCCACCCTAATGGGTTTATCTTTAAAAACATACTGACTAATATTCTATTAAATTTGTTTAAAATGCTTCCCAACAGATAAAATCAGTTTGATCTTTAAACTTCTTATTCCAGTCAGTTATAACTAAGCATGTCTCGAAATTTTGGTAAAATCGCCATTTCGGAAAACTAACATCTTTTCCTTATTAACTTGCCCAATTTGGGCCCATGATATCACATTACATATTAAATCTAATATATTATTATTGGTCACTAAGTTCCTAAAAATTCTTCCTCAACTCTAACTTCATCCACCATACTTATCATCATTAGTTAATAATAAGTCTAATAGTGCATCGTATCTTGTGGGTTCTGGACCATCTGCCGCGTCAAAAACAGTTATCTAGTATACAATTATGATTGCAGAACTACTACGGTTCCATATTAGACAAGAATCCCAATGAAATGCCAGGGAAAATTAAAATCACCCATTATGACTATACCTTTTTTCATTACTGTGGCATGCTGTCTCAGTTTATTTCTTTCACAATTTCAGCATCTAATTCTGGACTCTGGCCCAGTGGAAGGGGTCTTTTATAAAAATAAAATGCCCCTATTCTAAATGATTTATTGTATATAAGGATATCTACCCACACTGATTCAATATCATGATTAATTTTAAAGTCAGTCCATTAGTACAGATGAATATTGCTTTTAACATTAAGCGCGCAACACCACCACCCTTCTTTCCGTGCTACGCTTGCGTATAAATAAAGTGAATATCCCTCCTATTTCATATTCCTGAAAAGGAGTCTCCATATAATTCTTCATTATCCCATGCCGTCAGTTATGCCAATAATGTCTAGATTCTCATTTATGGTATAAACTAATCGGCTCATCTTTTTTATTTCTAAGGCTATGAGCATTTGATGTAAAAAACATTTGATACTCGAAATTGCTGTTATTTTTATTGCTATTATCATTATTTAAACCTGTAACAACATTAGTTTGTATTTATTTCCCCACTATACAGTTAACCATTGCTATATTTTGTATCCAGATTTAGCCACACCCCCAAACTTTTACCTAGTTTTTTGCATAAACAAGTCTCCAAACTGGCATGTTACTGAAAAGCTCAACACCTTTACGACTCAAGTGGACTCCATCTGCTGCAAAAAGATCTTTATCCAAGAAATTCTCGCCACAAATCAAAAACCTAATATTTTTCTGAAAAAAACATAATTTCCTAACCCTTTCATTTTACACCTAAAGCCCTTTACTCCCCCCATTCTGACCTGCACCTAACCTAGGTAAAATCCCAGAAATCATGCACCCTCTTCCACTAGCTTTCATCTTCTGAATCAATCTCCTATATCAGCCTATTAATTTTCTTCTGACCTCTATTGCCCTATATCATTGTGCTACCCACATGCCACAATTCAAACCTCTGAAATCAACATTTGTAGATCAATCTCTCTATCATATCCTCTCCCATATCCACGCATAATCACTCACTCCGCCACCTGATAACATACTCTAATCGTTCTTTTTATTCTTGTTTGAAAAGTCCTATCTAGGTATCGTATCATAGAGTCTCCAATTAGCAAATCATCAGTCTTCCCTTCAGAAAACTCAACATTACCATTGCACTCTCTGATCCCTTCCGTCACTGCGAGACATTCGAACCCTGTTCTGCAGGTCAAAAGGCCGACTGACTTTCGAATCCTCATCTTTAAATCATGATTTCTAGTTTCTACAACTCTATATTCATTTGCAGACCTATTATCAACTACTTTTATCCTTTCCCTCTTCATCTCCTGGCCTAGGTGAATCACTATTCCTGTCTACCCCTAGGTCCCGCTCCCTCCTTGCCTCGACATCCCTACTAACCTTTTTCCTAACACTTCCCTCCTTTCTCAACTCAAATACTTCTTCTTTCAATCCATTCACATTTTCACTCAGTCTTGCAATCTCCTTCCTTAACAACACATTCTCTGCATTCAAATCACAAGCAGGGCATCTATTCACATTTTCACCTCTTACAGTCCCACAGATATCACACAGAGCATACATACTTTAAATTATTATTAGCTTACTAAACCTGTAACTATTATTTTACCAACTACAGTTTAAATATCACTAACTAAAAAGAAATAAACTACTCTCTTTAAAATAGGTTAAAAATTTAAAACAATTATAATTTAGCTTAGCCTAAGGCCAGGGATATATAAAAATTTTAAGGTAGGCTTAACTGTAGTCTGTGACTGGAAAACCTAATTTAATTTAAATTATCACTAAATTAAAGTAACAATTAATAAAGACTGTATTTAAATACAGAAAGTCTATTTAAGAATCCAAATAAACCCAGACACAGAAAACAGTAAAACTCTTACCTATGTTAGCCTAGGGTTAGGCTATCAAATTTAAATTATCACAAAATTAATATAACAATTGTTAATGACTGTAGTTATATACACAGCAGTAGTGTAATTAGAAACACAACACTAATTTCTTCACTATAATTTTATTTTGAAATTCACAGGATATATTAATAAATGGTAGAGCAAAAATTATCACAAACCTCACCACTGGTCACTAAATAAAAATATTGTAAGAAATAAATCTTACACTTATATATATATATATATATATATATATATATATATATATATATATATATATATATATATATATATATATATATATATATATATATATAGTAAATATATAATATATATATATATATATAATATATTTATATACAAGTCTTAAGCATGCAATACCCCCATAAAGTGCTTAATGGCAACTGACTTACTCAGTAATGCATGCAGTAAATGACCTACAAATTGAAGATCAATAATTACTTATGCTGTTTGCTAACATAAAAATGCGTCGAATGCTATAGAAAAAACTAAAGAACATATTCTAAATCTCCTTAAAAAAAGGATAACAAATAAAAAAATCAAAAAAAAAAAATAATTTTTTTTTCTGTTCGAGCGAAGTGGATAAAAAGTTTTTTATGTAGATTCCAAATATGTTTTTTAGTTTTTCTATAGCATCGACCATTTTTATGTTACAACAGCATAAATAATTATTGGAATCTCATTTTGTAGGGTCATTACTGGCCATCATTCTGATTAAAAGGTCAGTTGCCATATTAAGACTTATGGGATTGCATGCTATAAGAACTTGTATATATAATATATATATATATATATATATATAATATATATATATATATATATATATATATATATATATATATATCTATTGTTGAATTTTAAAAAAAACTTTTTTTTTTATATATATAATATACATATATATAGGAAAGATGTATTTCATTAACAGCAAAATATTATACCAGTGAGTTGAGGTTGTGTTAAATTTTTGCTCTCCAATTTTATTAATATAATTTGTGTATTTGAAAGTGAATTTAGTAAACAAATTAGTTTTGTGTTTCTAATTACACTACTGCTGTGTATATAACTACAGTCATTAACAATTGTTATATTAATTTTGTGATAATTTAAATTTGAAAGCCTAACCCTAAGCTAACATAGGTAAGAGTTTTACTGTTTTCTGTGTCTGGGTTTATTGGATTCATTAAAAAGAGACTTTCTGTATTTAATACAGTCTTTATTTAATGTTTGTTACCTTTATTTAGCTGATAAATTTAAATTAAAGTAACAATTAATAAAGCACTGTATTTAAATACAGAAAGTCTATTTAAGAATCCAAATAAACCCAGACACAGAAAACAGTAAAACTCTTACCTATGCTAGCCTAGGGTTAGGCTATCAAATTTA
This sequence comes from Trachelipus rathkii, assembly GCA_015478945.1. NCBI lineage: Eukaryota > Metazoa > Arthropoda > Malacostraca > Isopoda > Trachelipodidae > Trachelipus > Trachelipus rathkii. The sequence continues at coordinate 3,615 of JABUQX010112878.1, read as the reverse complement.
AATTATCACAAAATTAATATAACAATTTTTAATGACTGTAGTTATATACACAGCAGTAGTGTAATTAGAAACACAACACTAATTTGTTTACTAAAATTCACTTTCAAATACACAAATTATATTAATAAAAATATACTGGAGAGCAAAAATTAACACAACCTCACTCACTGGTCACTCACTAATAGATATTGTATGAAATAGATTATTCTTTATATATATATAAATTTATATATACACACAAATATTATTTATATATATATATTATATATAGATATATATTATATATATATATATTATATACTATATAATATATATGATATATATATATATATATATATATAATATATAACAAGTTCTTAAGCATGCAATCCCCATAAAGTCTTAATGGCAACTGACTTTTACTCAGAATGATGCCAGTAATGACCCTACAAAATGAGATTCCAATAATTACTTTATGCTGTTGTAACATAAAAATGGTCGATGGCTATAGAAAAACTAAAAACATATTTTGAATCTGCTTAAAAAAAATGTATAACAAAAAAAATTCAGCAAAAAAAAAAAATTATTTTTGTTCTGGTTGTTTATTGATCTAGCAACATTCTTTAAGTAGATTCAAAAATATTCTTTAGTTTTTCTATAGCATCGACCATTTTTATGTTACAAACAGCATAAAGTAATTATTTGTAATCTCATTTTGTAGCGTTCATTACTGGCACTCATTCTGAGTTAAAAAGTCAGTGCCATTAAGACTTTATGGGCATTGCATGCTTAAGAACTTGTATATATATATATACTATATATATATATAATATATTATATATATATAGTATATATATATATATATATTATATATATATATATATATATATATATATAATATTATATATATATATTATATATATATATATATATATATATAATATATATATTATATATATATATATATATTATATATATATATATATATATATAATATATATATATATTATATATATATATACAAGTTCTTAAGCATTGCAATCCCCATAAGTCTTAAATGGCAACTGACTTTTAAAACTCAGAATGATTGCCAGTAATGACCCTTACAAAAATGAATTCCCAATAATTACTTTATGCTGTTGTAACATAAAAATGGTCGATGCTATAGAAAAACTAAAAACATATTTTGAATCTACTTAAAAAAATGTATAACAAACAAAAAATCAGAAACAAAAAATAATTTTTTTTTGTTACATTGTGATAATAAACCTAGTTTCGATTTATAAAAGGTTCTAATAAGGAATTACTTAAGCTAGCTGAAACCCCACAAGAATGGCATCTCCGATGGTGAACCACTTCTAGAATACATTTAAAAATAATAACCGAGGAGCTTGCTCTGGTGACAGAAAAAAGATTCACAGAAGTGGAAGCCGCCTTATCAGCAATCCCTGGCAACAGCACTGATAGTGACGATGGTGGCTTTTCAGCAAATAAACCTACAAAAGATGTAGAAAATTTGGATATATATGTTCATGGCTGAAATTGCATTGACATCTCATTCAACTTCAAAGGAATAACACCAAGGAACCTCATTGAAAAAACTGAAGAGATAGTCATCATGGAGCAAAGATAATTCAAATTTGCAATCTGTGAAAGAGGAGATGCTGCCTACAGAAGAGAATCCTTTCATGTGGTGGCATGAAAATGGGCCAAGGTTCCCATTATTATCAGTGCTTGCAAGCAAATATTTATCAGCCCCTCCCTCATTAGTCGAGAGTGAGCATATTTTTTACTGTAGGTGAGAATGTAAACACCCAAAAAGGAACTTGCTCTCAACAGATACTAGTGAAAGACTCACTGAAAGCTCAATATTTTTGCATCACAATTGGAGAATTTTTGAATTTGAGTATTGAATGATATCTATCTTTATCTTAAAGGAGTATATTATTATTATGTCATGTTTGAATAATAGCGTTTTTTTATTTTGTCTTTTCAGCTGATTAATTGAGGTCTCCACTTTCATAATTTTTATTCTTTATATTGTAGCTGGTTAAAGAATCTTCTTGTAAATTGTAATCATATTAAAATATAAAAGCTGATTATAAATATCAGATCCCGTTACACTGAACTGTTTTTAGATAATTTTTCAATAACACAAACATAGTAATTGTTATTTATTACTCGTTTATTGCATTTTTTATACTCTTTAAGATACTATTTTAATTTATAAAATAAATATACTTGGGCACAACCAAATATGAAATAAATGACTAGGTATTGGTTGTACAGGGAATGCAATCCTGAGATGCCTAGCAGTACACAAATGTTCTATCTTATTACTGTGTATTTATATTAATTAAAGTATCAGTATCGGCACCTAAAATAATAGAGTATCAGTATCGGCCTCTTTTCTGGTATCGGTACATCTCTAATATATATATATATAATTTATATATATATATATATATATATATATATATATATATAATATATATATATATATATATATATATATATATATATATATATATATATATATATATATGATATTATATATATATATAATTTTTGATTTTTATTTTTTTTTTTTTTTTAAAGAAAATCCTATGGGAGTTTTAACAACTTTGAGAGGCTGTAACTTTTTACTTTTTTTTCCTAAAGAGAATGGCACATTTATTTTTTTTATTCTTCATTATTATTTTTTTTTAAATATATATATACTGTGATTTTTTTTAAAATCGGGGGTGAAGCCCCTCTGCACTACTATTACCAAAATCCAATAGGATTTTCTTAGAAAAAAAATAAAAAATAAAAACCAGATAGACTCTAAAAAATAATAATGAAGCTTAAAAAACGAAGGTAATAGTAGAGCAGGGGGGGGTGTCACCCCCGATTTTCATGAAAACATGAAAATCACAAGATATACTCTAAAAAAAATAATAATGAAGAATAGTTTAAATGAAAATCATCGCTCTCTTAAGGAAAAAAAAAAGTTGCAGCCTCTCAAAGTTGTTAAAACTCCCATAGACTTTTCAATATTGATCCATCCAGGTTAGGTCTCATTTCAGGCTCTCTAGTTCAGGGTATGATAAGTTATGTTAGGTATACACAGAGAAAATCTATGTAGAAATAACAAATCTTATCATAACCTGAACTAGGATGGCCCTAAAACGAGCACAAGGCCCACTAATTATAACAAATAGACTTACAGAATTTGAATTTGATGTAAAAGATATAAAATGTTTATTAGATCATATTGACCCAAGTAAAGCTGCAGGCCCTGATGGTATATATGGTAGAATTCTGAAAAAGGGTAGTACCCAGCCATTTGCAAAAGCACTGTATTATTTTTTAAGCGATCTATAAACATTGGTGACGAGGTACCGGATGACTGGAAATGGCATTATGTTGTTGCCCTATTTATAGAAAAGTAGTAAGGAAGAATTTGGGAAAATTAATTTTAGGCCGTTTAGCTTAACATCTCTGGTTGTAAAAGGGTCCTGGGAAAAAAGTTACTGGAAAAGGGTTCAATATAGAGGAAAGAATATTAGAAGATAAAACAAAGGTATTGGGTTTTATTGACTCCCAAAAGCCACGGTTTCAGAAGGGTAGATCATGTTCAGAATCTCTGGCTGA
>JABUQX010112877.1:2500-17500 GCA_015478945.1 Trachelipus rathkii | reverse complement strand
AGACAAATGAGAAGGACGCTTTTATTCAATTAGTGCTAGCGATTAAGAATATAAGTTAAGTTAATGTGACCATATTTGGCTGGTCCCATTTAGGGGTTAGACTAACTGTGAAATGTGGCAATTCAGTCGAACCTTTATAGGTAAATAGAAGATATATCGGATATGAAATTAGTAGCAAACCCATAAGGATGAATAGAGATGTACCTAACTACATTTTAGTTATTAAATAACTACCATAAAATGCAATAATGTATAGTGAACTATTATTTATATTACTCTAACTCGATATGAATGATTTTGAGAAAGTATTATAGAAGTTTGGAGAAATAGAAGGAAGACAAACAGACTGAATCTAATACGTTTATGAGTAAGGAGAAAGAATGAGGTTTAAATTAAACTAGTTTGGAGAAAAACGGCTAGCAGATTGTAGATAATATTGTTGATGAACTTACAAGAGAATAGGGTTAAGTACTCTTTATACTGTAGTATAAGGATAGTATGGCTATGCTCCAGTTAAGTAATAGATTTAAGTAGAATTAAGAGAGTAAGTAGAGTATAAATTCGTGAGCAAAGAATAATTAATAGTGATAGTGGGATACTGAACTGGTGTATTCTTTCCTACTATTATAATAACTAGCACTAATATAATAGAAATTTTAAATTTGTCGAGAAGAATGTGGATCATAATATACAATACTTCCCGTAATAAAATTTGTCGTGACATAGTAAACGTTATTGTAGCAATAATAGAATGAATATTGGCATCACTGAGTGAAGTGTGTAGCTGTGTTTCGATTGGATATCAAGGAAGAGAATAGGTTATATTATGGGTGATTTCAATGAGTTAAATTAAGTTAGGAGGACGTTAAGGATGAGTGTAGGATATGAGAAAGCCTAGGAGAGCAGATGAACCCTCCGTCGCGTAATACACGTTCCGTGCTCGCGACAACCTACGGGGATCAAATTAACCTAGTCCTACAATATGAGATAGCCCAGAAACCGAAACACTGGGAGGCAGAGGCACTGGATGTAGGTGATTTGGTGCCATTAGTGACTCCTCAAGCGTTTATGAGGAACATTATGGTCTCTCAGCCCGACTAAATTCTCGGATGTGCACTCGCTCTCTACGTGCCGAACAACTGGTCAGACTAAAAATGAGAATGTAGTTATTTGAGTATCGGCTGTTAGTAAAGACGTACTGCGTGTATATGCGTGAGTGTTATATAGGAGGTTCACTGGCAAGTCCCGCATGTCGCCGGAAGTGAGAAGTACTACTCTTCTCGCAAGAGAAAACAACGTTGACATTATATAGACATAGCAGAGATGGCCTCGCAGTTAGGCTCTGGTACAGTGTGGCACGATGACACTAATTGTGTGTGATGTACTGAACTTTGTGCTGAGACAATTTGATTAAATCAACGGAATGCATATTGAGGGAAGAAATCGTAGAGAGTAAGAAGAGAACAAGCGATTTCGATAGAAAAAATTGTAATATTATGTGTATTATGATTGGTGTGCACGCAAGGCGGCATGTATGAGGGTGGCCCCGCATTAATTAGCGAAAGACATCTAATATGATCAATTGGGGTGTTAGAGACTCGATATGTATAGATGATGAGATAGAAGGGAGAGGAAATAGAATTGTTAAGTCTTCTAGTTAAATCTACGTGACAGGATGATTAGGAGTGGTAATTTTGATGGCTGATAGAGAAAGCGTGTGTAATTGAATAAATGGAGTCTAAGGATTGGATTAGATATTAATAGCGAAGGAGGCAAGGATGTGCTATGTTTGCCTGGCTATTTAATTTATATATATATAGTGTTAAAGAAAGAATTAGAGGGGGGTGTGCAGAGGAAGGTGTTAGAATGAGAGAGAATAGAGGAGTGGAGGGTGCAATGACTATTGTGTGTGAGAGTTTGGTTTGTGATGGAGTCGAACTCTGGTAGAGAGTGGTTAGTATTAGGATATTGCGGAGTGGTTTTTATAGTGTAGTAAAGAGGAGAGGCGATGAGATTGGAAAGGTGGAATGATGATTAGAAAGAAGAGTCCTCTTTATTAGTGAAGTGAGGAGAAGTACGCGCGCGGTGAGGGAGTCTACCAGATGTTAGTGAGTTGTAGAGCAACTGTGAGAGATATTTTGAGTTTAAGTTATTAAATAAGTAGATGGCTGGGTATGAAAATGGAGATCTCGGGAGAAGGTTATGTGTATTTTTCTGTTTAGTTCTGAGTAGTAGTAAAAGTTGTGATAAGGTTAGAGAGTGTGTGGCACAAGTGTTTATATCCTGTGTGGTATTGGGAAGGAAGTATATAGTGTGGTATGCGCTATAGGTTATATGAATGCTAAGTGAATATTGTTTCCTGTGTTAATGTATAATAGTAAACTAGTGGTCTGGAATAAGAGTGTATCAACCTAAAGGATTATAATGTGTATCAGAAGTAAACATCTGGAGAGTGTTCAGAAATGTGATGAGTGAAGAAAGAGAATATTAATGAAATAAAAGTAAAATAGTGAGACGCGATAGTGAGTTCGTGTTGGTGTGAAGAATAAGTAAATGACATAATACGATAGTGATATTAGATAGGGTTTATATATGGATAATGGTGTGGATTGAAGTCTGTGGTTACCTCTTGTTTGCATAATAGTGAGTGTGCTGAGGATGTTCAACCGTGCTTAGGGCCTCAAGTGACTTGAGTAAAGGAATGGACATGAGGAAGGTAGAGGAAGTGTGTGAGACGTATGGCAAGAGGCTCGCGCAAAAAGGTGTATCATATCCAATAACCTAGCGAAATAGTCTGGAGTTTTGTGGGGTGATGATTGTAGGCCTCATTTGCCCAGGGGATGAAACGCCACAATTGAGCGTGAGAATAAAACAAAGAGTGCAGGTGTACGCGTCGATCTCGTTTATTGTAACATTCGTGGTGTGAGTTATTATGAGTAGACTAGCGACGATTTTCACTTGGTATATAAAGGGGACGGTAAATGGGCTCTTTCTTTTCGACTTGGCAGTGATGTTCTTTCTACCTACGTGTGTTCTAGATCTGTGAGTATATGTGACGTCACGTCACCAACACTATCTGGATTGAAAGGAGGAAGATGGATATAATAATGATAAAATAATAATTGTAAATAAAATAATAGAGTAATAATTAATAATAATAAAATAATAATAATAATAATAATAATAATAATAATAAATAATAATTAATAATAATAATAATAATAAATAATAATAATAATAATAATGAATATTAATAATTAATAATAATAAATAAGTAATTATATTAGCGAGTGGAATAATAATAATACATAATAGTATTTGAAGAATGTCAAGAATAAGATATAGATAAGACAAAATAATGTAAATAATAATAAATATCAATAATACATGAGTCAATAATAATAATAAAAAATATTATAATAGAATGATAGATAGATAATAAAAATAATAAGAATAATAGATAATAATAATAATAATGATAATGTGAAAAATTTATTGAGCTTTGTATATATCACTAATTCATGAAAGCTGACTTTACAAGAAAATCGCCATTAGCTTCGTCATGCTAAAACCCGATATTCTTCTAGAGGAATTCGTTTCATATACATATCCTCGAATATGTTCATGACAGTCGGTATTAAAATTTACATGTCATCTCATCCTGTTTAGCTATTTTGCTTAAAACGAGAAACAAACTAAATTTAAGATCGTTAACCTAGCCACAACAAATGTTGAAAATAAATATGCAATAATATATCATCAAAATGCACATCTGCAAATCAGTGTTGCAATTGTCTCAACAAGCTTAGAGTAGATTTCCTGCCGCCCGCACCCCCGCCTCGAGACCAGATATATTTTATATTATATCTGGGAGCATAAGGGTCATTCTAAATCTCGTATCATATATTCTACATTTCTATCTATATTTCTAGATATATACTTGCATTTCTATATATATTCTAATCTTCTATCATATTATACATAAATTCTCTATCGAGATTACTTAGAAATTCTATCTATATTAGTTCCTCTAACTTGTGATCATATATTCTAAATCTCTATCATATATTCTAAAATTCTATCATATAATCTAAATATCTATCAAATATTTTAAATTTATATCATATATTATAAATATATCTATCACATACTCTAAATTTCTATCATATATTCTAAATCACTATCATGTGTTCTAAATTTCTGTCATATATTCTTAATCTAATATCACATATTCTAAACCTTTATCAAATATTCCAAATCTCCTATTATATATTTAAATCTCTATCATATATATCTAAAATTTCATATACATATCTAATTTCATTAAAATTTTCAAATCTTAAAAAGCTAAAAAAAAACTGTCATTCATAATATTCAAAAATTTCTAAATTCTTAAAACTTCTATTCAAAAAATTCCTTTATATATTTTAAATCTCTATCATACATTCCAAATTTCTATCATATATTCCAAATCTCTATCAAATATTCTAAATCTCTTTACTACTAAACGATTCTTTGGTTCTTTAAAGATATAAGAAAACAAAGATAATGATGACATCCCTTCCGAGTGATGAATCTTCCTTTTAAGAGGGCATTTAATAATGGAATATTCAATACCATTTAATGAAGTTATATAATATGATATATATAATATATATAATACGAACTAATAAAAATATAATGAACTAACGTTTGTGTCAGGTCAATAGAGTGTAAGTCCGTACATAATTCTATTATACGATATAATATAGTATAGTATATAGTAATGTAATAACATATTATATATATGATATAGGTTAATAATATACGGTATACATTAAATCATTTCGAAATAAATATAGTATAATATAATAATAGTAAAGATCTATAGTGTATATTATATATGCCAATGTTCTTTGATTCATAATCTTTCTTCCAACTATCATCATAGTTTTGTACTTCTGATATTGTTTCTCCAATGGAACAAATTTTCCTGCTATTTTGACATCATTACTTCTCAGAGAATGTTACATCTTCTCATCCAAATGCTGAGGTTTCATTTGGGGGGTTTTAATGTACACAGCAGTGAGTTGTTGGAATCATCTCATACTGATTGAGATGGGAATTGTAGAAACATTCGATAGTTTCAACGTGTCTGGAATCAATTGGTAAGGGTATCATGGCATTATTACAGATCACACTTAATTTTGAACTCTCTTGATGTATTTTTCACCATTAACCCCTCTCTCCATAAATAGGCCATCTACGCTAATGTTGGTAACTCCCATTACATTTTTTTTAGTTCTTAATTTTAAAATTTTCCTTTCAGATTTTCTATACTGCTCTAAGAGTATTTCCTATCACTTTTATAAAGCTAATTTAGACCCTGCGTAGTAGCATCTATTCTTACTATCCCTTGAATAACTGTTTTGGCTCTGCTGAAGAGGTGTGACTCAGTAATCTCTGATTGGATGAAATGATTCATTCCTTCTTCGATGAAATATTTTTTCACATATTCTGACATGTTACATTACGAGGACAAGCAGTCCCAATGGAATTTGGGGGAGAGTGCTTCTTAAATGTGTCGGCCCTTCTTCAACTCTACTCTCTCTCTGCCTCACTGCTGACAATTTTCCTCATTGCTTGAAACTAGCTTAAGGTTTAATCGATCTCGGGAAAAAGATAAACTTTCTGGTTCTTCCAATAATCCCCCTATAGCTCTCATAGGTATTTGGTCTTAAATTTTTACTACTTTTCGCAATTTTCATTTCCTGCATCATCTGGAATCTAAATCTCTTATTTTAGAACATTAGTTTGGTTTTTGACTCTCGAGGTCAGCTGTTGATACAATTTCCTATGTAACCGTTTTATAGTCCTCCGCCCCTTGAGACTAATTGAAATCTTGTGTGATAACGCTTGACATATCCAAGGTTTTTGGCTGGGTATGTCATGTGCCACTGTCTCTAAATTTCATTCCTTCGGGTTTCTTTCTTCACTTTGCTTACTCATGTCTAGCTATCATTCAAATAGCTCATATCGGCTGTTGCCGATTGTTAGAGTTCTTCATTTCCTGTCAGTGGTTGTGTTACTCGTGGATCAGTTTGTGTTTCTCATGTTTCATTTAACGATCTTCTCAACTGTTTTTCTGACTTTATCCAGTCATATGCTGACGACTCGACACTTCATTTTCCTACTCAAATTCAAATCTAATCCTACTATTGCATTATGATTTGCTTCTCTCCGCTTGTCTTCCGATTTTATTGCTTCTGATTTAGATATGGTTTCCACTTGGAGTTATCTCTATATTATGAATTTAAACTCCTTTAGAGACGCACTCTCGAAAACGCCTCTAAATTTTCCTACCTCTTTCAACAGTTCTATCGAATTACATGTGGGCAATATAAACATTCTTGACGTTAAGATAAGCTACAAATTAATTTTGAAACCTTATATTACATTGGCTGCAAGGATCGCTTTCAAGAAATTGGAAAATTGTTTGTCAGGTTGCAAAAAAAATTTCTCTTCTTAGTTACTAGAACTTTACATGGATCTAATTTTACTCATGGTTAAAGTTTTCACATCTGGGGAAGGGGGGGAGGGGCCGGTTCAACCTGTCTTTCGGACAGGGTTGAGTACAAGGCTAAAAGACTTATAAACCAATCTTTACATACTAACTCACTTGACTCTTTGTCTTTGTGACGAACCATTAGCGCTTTTTTCCTCTCTCTAGGTACCATACAACGGCAATTACACAATTGAGGTAGCAACCTGCGCCTATGCGCTATGCCGCCGGACCTAGTGCGCCTAGCGGCTATATTTATGCGCCAGCGGTGGCTGTTTACTAAATTTATTGGCAAAGTAAACTTTAGTGCTGTTTCTGTTGTTTTTAGTTTGAAGAAGAAAACACATTATTAATTTTTGCTAATTAAAACACCGTAAAACTAGTAATATCTACATGTCCTCTTCCTCCTCCAATGTCCTGTTGTTCATGTTTCCCCCAGGAGGGTTTCAGGCACGAGAGCTGAGAAGTTGAAAATTTCGCAGGCCATAGTGCCGAATTATTTGTAGTTATAGAAATACTGAAAACTTAGTTATAGAGTATATATATATATATTAATATATATATATATATATATATAATATATATATTATATATAATATATATATTATATATATATTAATAAGTATATAAGATATATATATATATACTATACTAGTAGTATATATATATAATTTTAGTAAAATATATATATATATATAATATAAATATATAATATATAATATATATATCAATATAATAATAATATATAAGTTTTATCATGTAATTTTCAAGATACAAGTTTGCCACGCTCTAAGTTCTAACTTTTCAGGTTGCAAAAAAAATTTCATCTTCTTTTCATAGGCGCGGCTATAGGCGCAGGGAATTGGCTATGCGCCTTTGCTTAGTCCGCCTTTTTAAAAATGTTGCGCCTGCGGCGCGTTTGCGCCTACAAATTGATAGTGCGCCATTAGGCGCATAGGCGCACGCCCAGCTCGTACTAAGGTTACCACTACAACGGCAATTGCACTAGTGAGGTAGCAACTCACACTCCACTTCCTTTAAGACGTTCTCCCAACACAAGGCTGTCTTGTCTTCACATGAGTTTTTCGTGAAGAAAGGCAACTCCTGCATATCGCAGTTGGTACCCCCGGCCTATCTGAGCACACCTCTGTTCTATAGAATTTTCTCCAATATTTTGTATTTCCTACCAAAGTTAATATCTCTCCCTTTAAAGCTTGTGTCTGCCCCGCCGCGGTCTTTGCATTTATTTTTTTTTCAAAAAAAATGAAATCTTCTAATTTATAATAATAATTTAAGTAAATAGTACATAGTTATATGTAATACTATATATATAAGATAAATATATATTATATATATATATATAGTTAATATATATAGATATATATATATATATATAATATTTGTAATATATATTATAATTGACTTATATATATAGTATATTATATATATATATATATATTAATATATATAAGAGTATAATATATAATATATATAATATATATATATATATATATATTTATATATATATATATATAATATATATATATGAATATATCATATGATAATAGTCCCAAAAGAATAGTAAAATAAATCGTAAGTAAACATTATTCTTTTACATATATTCATACACACACACCTTACATACACAGAAAAATATTCGCATAAATACGCATACACTGAATATTTATATATGCATCTATGATAAATAAAAGAGGAAGAGCTGTGTGTTGACAGACTAAAATAAAGCTGGACACTGAATTTCATTTGAATTGCAGAGCTTCTGCTCCTCTTTATTATTTCAAGGAATTAACTCTTTCTCTCCGTCTGATGGCATTCCTTACATGATTAGTTGAAAATATACAGTGTAGTATATATTAATATATATATATATATATTATATGATAAATAAATATAAATATAGTTATTTATATATACTAGTATGTATATATTATTATTAATATTTATATATAGTTAGTATATATCTACTATTATATATATATATATAAGATATAATATATAGTATATATATATATATATATATTATATAATATATGCCCTTTGTTATGTTTTACACAATGGTCAGTTTAGAATTTTTTTGAATATATTGCTACTATATGATACAACAATGAATTTCAGTGGTAACTGGCATGATTCAAAAGTTCGAAGATATTTTTAAATTAATTTTAAAAATCACATTTTGTTAAAATATTGTTTTTAAAGATGGAATATCTCGAAAAGTGACAGACACTTACAGAAGAAACCAGATGACGATGAGTTGAGTTCGAGTGGTGAGTGAAGCGTGGAGAGTACAAAAAAGTGTAAGAAAAAAGACACATTTTTTTCATAAATAAATATCTCAAAAAGACGACACTTACAGCAAAAACCAAATTCATATTTGGAATCAGCGTATAAAGTTATACAAATATGTAGAGAAAACAATAAAAAAATTAAAAAAAAAAAAATTAGGGAGCTCGAGCCGACGGGGACAGAGGGGAGACGTTTTCCTACCCGTAGGGAGGCGGAGAAACCCCCTGCGACACCCATAATACCAAAGAGCGGGTTCACGGAGGACCTTGCCCCGGATGGGGGGAAATGTCATACCCTGTGCGTTCCCCCAGAAGCAGAGGAGACCCCGACTCCTGCCATTCTTTGCGGTTTACCCTTGGGATTCCTTAGTTTAAAAAAAAAAATAAAAGTAAAAGTTACCATGTCTTAAAACGTAACTGGTCCTATATTTTTTTTAATCATGTGCGTTACCACTGAAAATTCATTGTTGGTATCAATAGTAAAACCAATATGATGGAAAAAAAAAACGAAAAAAAAAATTCAAAACTGACGATTGTGTAATTTTGCAGAAAAGGCCTATATATAATATATATAGATAATATATTATATTATTATATATAGTATATATATATATATATATATAATATATATTATATAGAGTAGTGGTATTATATTATATATATATATAAGATATTAGTATAATATATATAGGGTATATATATAGTTATATATATATGTACTGGTATATATAAGTTAATATATATATATACAGGATATATATATAATATATGAAAGTATAAGTATATATATATATAATATATATATAATAATATATAATATAGATATATATATATATTAATATATATATAATACTATATATATATATAATAGTAATATATAATATAATATATATATATATATATATATATATAGATATACTGTTTATATATATATATATAAGTACTAGATAGTATAATACATATATTATATATATATATTATATATATATATATATATATATAGTATATATATATATATATATATATATAATAGTATTGAAGGATAGGGGTGCATGGAATCTATTTTTTATTCTTTGGGGTGCGCCACTAGAAAAAGATTGGGAACCATTGATCTAGACTATTTCACCAAACCAGTTTCACTTGTACTTTGTTGAGCGTCATAAATCTTCGCATGGAAAATCTATCACATACCTTAGGTGGTTCCAAGAAATATATTTCAACTTGACAGAGGGGAGGCTATGACTTTTACCCTTCTATATTAGCTCTCATTTTGTCTCTCTAACGGTCAAATGGTTTTTTTCGTTCTCCTTATTCTCTTTTATTCTAACGGACACTTCTCTTCTAGACTTTTAAGTGGCATGCCTGTTTCTTTGAGAAGATTTCGTGGGGCTCGTCTATCCATACAATCTCATCTTTCCCCTTCATGGATCTCTGACTCGACACTTAACTGCTATGATCATTCCTAAATTTATTCCACTGGAATAAAATGGAAAATATTCCATTTTCTACTTTCTTTAATTCAACACGGATTTGCACACTTTCAAACACCAATATAATAAACCGTAAACATTACGTGTGATCCAATGTGTTCCTCCAACTATATGGTTAATTTTGCATTATAAAGATAATAAATGTGACAATACACAAACGGGCATTTATAAAATGCTGTGTAAAGACTGTGATTATGTTTACATTGGTGAGACCTCGGACTCCTCAAGAAGAATTACACAACATAAGTATTTATTGAACACCGGTAATGACAATTCTTCTTTACATCGCCATCACTTGAATCACAATCATTGAATACACTTAAATAATTCAGAATTAATTTTTCAGAGGTAAAAGATTTAAATAACAAATAAATTTAGAATCAGTTTTTATTAAAAACGATAAATAGTTTTAATGAAAATTTGCCACTTGGCAATTTTGTTAACAATGTAATTTTAAAAAAATACAGGTTTAGGTATTTTTTTCTTTTCATTTTTTTTAAAAGTAAAATGAATGCGGTGACTTATTCAACTTTATAGCTGCCACTATGGATTCTTCAACATTTCCTTTTTCCTTTGTCTGAAAGATGGAGGTAAAGGTGTGACCACCGAAAGCTAGCAATTTTAATAAAGTTTTATGTTATACTTTTTTTTTATTCCTCCGGCGTGTGCAATATATGTATAGTAATAAAATATATATATATATATAATTAGATAGTATATATATATAGTAATATATATATATATATAGTAATTATATTATATAAGTATATAGTATATATATATATATGTATATAGTAATATATATATATTATATATACTATATATATATAGTATAATAACATATATATATATAGTATATAATATATATTAAGATACTATATATATATATATAGTATTATATATTATAATATATATATATATATATATATATATATATAATATATATATATATATATATAAAACCGTGCAAAATATAAGTATATTTATTATACATTAAAGAACAACATATGCGCCAGGGAAACTTCCATTTACAGAAACAATTATTGAAGTATGTGAAATTTAATAAATTTATTTCTATTTTTTATTTTTTTTTTTTTTTTTTTCTTTTTCTTTCATGCAATTTTGGAGGCAAAGAAAAACAAGTTAGAGTAGAAAAGAATTTTAAAGAGGAAGAAATTCAGATATTGTGCCGAATGGAATGTGTTTATTTTTAATTATCAGACCAAAAGAGATTAGGATTATCCTATACTATCGTTCTCAGGCAGTGGTAACAGAATTATAGGAAATATATATATATAGTAATAGTATATTAATATATGTATATATATATATAAGTTAATAGTATTAATAAACCGAATAGTAATATTATATATGATAATATATATAATATTATATAGATATATATTATATATATACATGCAAGGTTGACAATAAATTACTCTGTTGATATACGCCAGTATATATAGTATATTAATATATATATATATATATAATAGATAATTATATATATATATATATATATATATATATAGGTATATATATATATTATATTATATAATATATATATAATATACACTATTATAGATATATATATATATATATATAATAGTATAATATATAATATAGTGATAAAGTAGTATATATAATAGTATATATAATAATATTATATATATATAGAGTAATATTTGCAGATGCATTACAAGATAAAAATATAATATATATATATATATATATATATATATATATATATAGTATATATATATATAGTATATATATATAATAATAGTGTATATAGTAGAATTGTATATAATATGATATATATATAATTAGTATATGTAATATATATATATATATAATAGAAATTATTATATATATAATAATATATATATATAGTATATATAGTTAATAGTTATATAAATATATTAATTTTGGGTTTGATAAAACACCAATAATGGTTTATATTTTTAATGAATAAAGTCGTAAATGGTGGACGGACACGAAAGCAATTTAATATTATAAATTGGGATATTTAAAATATGATATAATAAGCGCACCTTTCTAAGCTCTATATCTGATGTATTGAATCTTTGCTTTAATGTACTTTTAATAGATAATTGAAATCTACAGGCTAGTGAAATAATTATATGGCACCCTTTCCCTGCTCGATCGATTGCCCAAGTAAACCTTTCAAATAATATATAATTTCATTATTTTAGGGGAGGACTTTATTTCTTGGCTCTAAAGTTTAGTTGCCTTGTTACCTTATTATATTTTTAAATTTACAGTATTTGTTATATAGTAAGATTATTAATATAACGTACCCAGTTAACATTATTAAGAATCGCCTAAGAGCAATGTAGGTTTTTTTTCGATTCTTAAGTTTTTTTAGTATTAAGAATTGAACACTACAATTTATCATAAAGTTTACAACTGATATTAAGTTTCCCTTAGCGCAATTTTATGTACTGCTAAAGTTTTTTTTAACAACTTTTAAATACATTTGGCTATTATTAATTAATTCTCTAAACAGAGCAAGTACACTTAAAACAATAATTGTATACTTAGCAATAATCTTAATTAATTCATTAATTTTCTTTTAGTTCTTAACTTTTACTATCTCAATTTTAACCGTTTGGCAAAACCATAACTCTGCTATTGAAATCGTTATTTTCTTCATTCGAAAAGGATTATCCTGGGAAGGGGAATGCTCTCATCTTTTTCCTGTAACTCTGGGAGGAGTTTCGCATCCTTTATCCTGCGGATTATTTTACTCTTTGAAAGTAAAATTAACTTCACCTACAGCATAATCGCGCCCCTATTTACAAGCTTCAACTAAGCTTATTTTACCTTTGCTCTTTCACCTTCAGTTTGAGTTTCCGTAGCTTATATACAATAACTAATCTGGGCATAATTATAATTAAATTTGTTATATAATAAAAAATTTTTATATTATTATTATTATTATTATTATTATTATTATTATTATTATTATTATTATTATTATTATTATTATTATTATTATTATTATTATTATTATTTGAATCTCTAATTATTAAAATTTTTATTTAAACGTTTCAATCGTTTATTTCCTAATAAAAGTATATAGCACTTTATTTTTAAATTAATAACTAAATAAACACTTAATTATGCTTTAATACTAATATAATTAACCTAAAAAAACATTGTTCTATTTATTGCTCTCTATTTCCCTTTGCTTATTTTTCAGAACTGTTAAATCCTTGTTCTCCTTTTTTTTCGTTTTCTTCGTTTGTTACGTATTTTTATGGTATTCACAAGGGCAGAGAAGGCTTGAATGATTTCTCTATTTTGGAGTTTTGTAACTTTGTGTCATCGTTCTTTACTGTTGTTTCTTGTATGGTATTCTATTACAGACACGTTAGAGTTATAGTGCTTGAGATCTTGAAAAGTCTTCCCTCCTTCAAAACTTTTTCATTTTGATGTAATTCTTGGATGCGGTTTTCACTTTCTGATTTTTATTAATTGTAATATTTTTGATTAAATCGATTTAATATCAGAATCATGGTTTTCTCTTGTCACTCTTGGGTCACCACTTATTTTAATTTGGGTTTTATATAAACACCAATCATGATGTTTATTTTAAATGAATAATTTCGTAAATGGTGAACAGACACAAAAAGAAATTCTATGTTGTAAATTGGATAATTTTAAATATGATTTAAAAAGCGCGCCCTTCTAAGTGCTATATCTAATCTATTGAATCTTTGCTTTAATGCACTTTTTATAGATAAATGAAATGCACATGCTAGTGAACTAATTATATGCATTTGCACCAGGATGCTCGAAATGACATCATTACCCTGCTCTATTAATAGCCAAGGAAACGTTTCAAATAATATGCTTTCATAATATTATGCATGGCTTTTATTTTGATCTATTGGGTCTCTTTTTCTTGGCGCTAAAATTTAGTTGCCTTGTTATTTTATATATATTTAATTACAATATTTGTTATTACGACAAGATATTCCTATAACGAACCCAATTAACATTTTTAAGTATCGCAAGGGCAATATAGGGATTTTTTTTTTTTTAATTCTTATTGAAGTTTTGAATATTAGAAATTGAAAAAATAAATTAGAACGAGAGGGCAAATAGTCGACAGGTACAAATTGGTCGACAAGTTCAAATTAGTCGACAGAAAAAGTTGTCAGACCAAAAATGGGAGTGGTGGGGGAGGGATGTCGACCAAAATTGTGTCGACAATATATACATTTTTAAAAAAAATTTGTTGAAACCATTTGGACAATATAATTTATGCTTTAACTTATAATCGATTATGAGGATATATACTATCGGTTAATCATACTTACATGAAGTAAATTTTTTTTTAACTAAAGAATACCCCAATGGTAAACGGCAGAGATGGCAGTAGTCGGAGTCTCTCGGCCTCGGGGAACGACAGAGTTGGACTATTTCCCCCTCCGGGGAGGGTTTCCGGGTAACAGCCGCTCTTTGGTACTGTTGGGTGTCGCTTGGGGCTTCCTCGCCTCCCTAGGGAGGGTATTGGAAACATCCCCCTTTTACTGTTCCCCTCGGCTCGAGAGCCCCCTTATTTTGTCCGTGTAATTACCTTTTTTAAAACTTTGGGATATGATAATATATAAAATAGTATATATATATATAT
>JABUQX010112876.1:10000-17500 GCA_015478945.1 Trachelipus rathkii | reverse complement strand
TTTACATTTACGTTAAATAACAAATTTATCTTAAGAAAAGTTACATACTCATGCCGACATAGTACATAGCTCTGATCATTTCCTACGATGATGTTACGTAATAAGAAGTGGGGATACCAAATTTGAGGGGGATACGACGTCTCTAGGACTACCGTTGCTAAGGACATCGAAATCGGTTGCTATGTTTCACTCAACTTGAGAAAATACTACTCACACCTTCACATACAGACACACACTCACACGCGTATATATATATATATATATATATAATATATAATATATTATATAATATCAGTATATATATTAATATATAACTATTATATCATATATATTATATTATATATAATATATATATATATATATATATATATATTATATATATATAAATATATATAATATATATAATTATAGATCATTACATTTATGTTAAAATTTTGTGTAAATTTATGTAAAAATTTTAATACTTTTTTATTATCCTTATATATATATATATATATATATATATATATATATATATATATATATATATATTGTTATATTTTCCATTAAAATATAAGAAAAAAGGAAACAAAAAATAAATATATGAATTAAAGAAAATTCATTACTATTCATACTATGTGAACATCAACTATGGTTACAAAAAATTACCAAAATATTAGATATGTAGAAAAGCAAAAATTGATTGCAACACAGAGAAAATTGCTGAGGAAATCAGAATAGAAGGTGGGGCAACATAAAGGGCTTGCAAATAGAATAAAGGCTAAAGAAAGCCCAATATTAAGAAAAACCAAGTAATTAGAAGATACTGCAAGCAAATATAAGCTATTGCAGAAACTCAAACAAGCTATTGAAGCTACAAACTGCCAACTTGCCAAAGTAAATTGAGAAAATAAAGGCAAAGTACAGAATTGAGCTTCAATCAACACTAGGAAGACATATGAAGAAACACTTAGTACATCTATTCATCAAGAGCTTATTAATTTCACAAAGAAGAAACTATTAAGGTGGAATAACTAGCAATTGAATTCTTCAACCATTTAGTATTAATAAGGAAGCCAGAAGAAAATTTAGAACATCAAGAAAAACTCTACAAAGCTAAGAATTCATCCAGAAGAAATTTAATTAAGGAATTTGTCAGCTATATGATTAGAGTCACCAATCTTCAAGCAACTTTATTAATAAAGCAGCAGTCCTACAATTAAGTAATATCAAAGCCATCCACCCTAATCTCAGCCATTCTGAAATCCAATACATCAGTAATTAGAAGAACCTGTTCGAATATATCTACGATGTTTAAATAAAATGCATTTCGAATCGAGTATTTCAAACCACTGATGTTTTACAAAGTTCTTCTAAATTAAAAGAAGGCTTGGATGAAGAATACAGAAGCTGTCACTCAGATGGAGGAATGATCATCCGATTGACACAAAATAAGTATAAATAAGAATAGCAAAAATAAAAATAATAAAATAAATAAAAAATATATATAGGTAAACTTTTATATAGGAAATATATAAGAATTTATCTGTATATATAAATTGTGTTAAAAAATAATATCCTTCCTTTATTTTTATTTTATTTTATATAAAATAAAATGAGTGAATGAGTTTGATAAATATTTCGTTTTAAATTTTTTTTTTTTTTTTTTTTTAATTAATAATAAAAAAAAATATGAGCGATATCGAAAATATAGATGAAATTGAAACAACTGAAGGAGGTTTTAAAGTTCCTTCAGGAAAATTAGCTACTGTTACAAAAAAAATTAACACTATTAAAGGCAAATTATGGCATGCTTTTTTAAACAATTTAGATTTAAGTTTTGAAATAAAATCTGATGAACTTCAATTAGATGCAAAAGTAGAATCCTTAAAAAATATTTGTAGTGAACTAATAGCAGAATCTGTAGAGTCAGATAAAATTCAGCAGTGGCTTACATTAAAATTAAAGCCATATTATGATTTAAAAAGTGACATTTCAAAATATATGAATAAATATGAACCAAAGATTAGACCACAAGATAGTGCTAGTAACATATCAAGTAAAGTAAGTAAAGTGAGTATAGCTAGCGTAAAAAGCAAAATAGCACAATCTTTGTTACTAGAGATAGAAAAAAGTAAAATAAAATTACAAGAGCATGAACAATACTTGGCAAAGAAAAGGGAACTAGAAAATTTAGATTTGTACCAACATAGTAGTCATATAAAAAATTTAGAGCAGAGTCTTATAAAAATTGAACAAAAATTAGAAAGTCCAATTTTCAGTATTAGCGATACTTCTGTAAAAAATGAAAAATAAAAATGTAAATTTTTCAGAAACTAAAATAAATAGTATAGGTGAAAATAATAATCAGGAGTCTAAATTAGTAGAAATTTTAAAACAAAAGTTAGAAGTGAGTATGCCTATTAATAATCCTCTTCCAATGTGTGAGCCGGAAATATTTTCTGGAAAAGATCCGACTAAATTTAAAGATTTTATGCTAGTTTTTAAAACTAATATAGAAGGAAAATGTGAAAATGAAATGAACAAGCTTTCCTATTTAATTAAGTATACAGAAGGTAAAGCAGAAAATATAGTAAGAAGTTGTATGCATTTGGATGAAAATATAAGTTATAAAAAGGCAGTAGAAAAACTCGAGAAACAGTATGGAAATGAGCAAGTTATTGCAAATACAAATACATATTTGAAAAAGTTAGAAGACTGGAATGAAATTAAGAATGAAGATGGTGAAGCTATGGCAGATTTTTCTTTATTTCTAGACTCGATTAATAATGCAATGGAAAATATTACTCCATTGAATGAATTGAATTCTACTGGTGCTATTTATAGAATAGTTAAAAAACTTCCCTACAAACAACGTGATAAGTGGAGATATAAAGTTGATAGTATGTATGAAGAAAATAAAAAGGTAAACTTTAGTACATTTACAAAATTTGTTGAAAAAGAAGCAAGGATCATGAACACACCACTGTTCGGAGAACTTGGCATTGGTACAAAACCAAAGCAAACAAAATTACAAAATGAAAAGGGTAAGTCACTTTATACAAAAGAAAATAATAATGACCATAGAAATAACAATAAAAATGTTAATAATAATAATAATAATAATAATAATAATAATAATAATAATAATAATAATAGTAATAGTAGTAATTATAATAATAATAAATCACAGTTTTGCAATTTTTGTAAAAAAGACAATCATAGTATACTTAAATGCAAAATTCTAGAAAAACAAAGCCAAGATGAAATAACAAAGTTCATTAAAGACAATAAATTATGCTTTAAGTGTCTCAGATCAAATCATTTTAGTAGTAATTGTAAAAGACCAGAAAAATGTGAAAAATGTAATAAGCAACATTTAACAATCCTGCATAGAGAAAAAGATAGTACCAATTTAACAAAGAAAGAGCAAGATGGATCAAATATCTCACCAGCAGCACTCACTGTGAATTTAGAAAATAAAGATAAGAAAGTAGAGTCAAAAGAATCAGGAAGTAATGAAGCAAAAACCTTTCAGACAAAAGTAAGTAATAAAAAGCTATTTTATCCTGCAGTACCAGTTAAAATTAAGCTTAAAGGTAAAGATAAAGTAATTAAGACATACATGGGTTTAGATACATATTCATCAGCATGTTTTATGGATTTAAATTTAGCTGCAGAACTAGGTATGTCATATATGAAACCTCAGAAAGATATAGATATAACTACTATGTATGGACAACATAAAATAAAAACATACATTTTAAATAATCTAGAAATTTATGATATTGAGATGAGGAAATCTGAAACCATAAATAATATATACTGCAAAGAAAATTGGCCCTTTAAAATGGAAGAAAGTCCATCTATCAAAGATATAAATGGATTGGAATACTTGAATCATGTGCCCTTCCAACTTCATAAAATCGAAAAATTGGATTATTAATAGGAATGAATCAAAGTAAATTGTTAAAACCAATTGAAGTAGTAGAAGGTCATTATAACTATCCCTTTGCAGTTAAGTATTCATTTGGATGGGCATTACAAGGTTCGACACCAGATGGTATACCAGCATTCATGAGTTTAAGATGTCATAAAACACAAATACAAGAAGAAGATGATAACTTGTTTGAAAAATATTGCTTAAGAGAGTTTTCTGAAAAGAATCCTGAACAAGTCTGTGACAGTGTTGAAGATCAAAGGTGGAAAAATAAGGTTGAAAATACATTACAAAGAACAATTACAGGTAAATTTCAAGTTGGTTTACCATTTAAAAAAGAAATTCAGCATTTTCCTAATAACAAAAATCAAGCATTAGCAAGACTGTTCTCATTAAAAAGTAAATTTTTAAAAGACCAAGAATATTTTGTACAGTATAGTGATAGCATAAATGAAATGTTAAAACTAAATTTTGCAGAAAAGATTGAGCAACATGAATTATTAAACAATTGACAGATTCTATTTAACACTCACCATAGTGTTAATCATTCCAAAAAAAGAAAAAATGAGAGTGTATTTCAATGCAGCTTTGCCCATACAATGGTATTCTTTAATAATAGTTACTTACAGGTCCCAGACTATATTTCCCAATCTACAAAGGCATCCTTTTAAGGTTCAGAAAAGAGAAATATGCTTTCATAGCAGATATAGAGAAGATGTTTTATCAAATACAGGTACTTGATAAAGATAAAGATTATCAGCGCTTCTTATGGTTCCCAGATAGTAATTTAAATAAAACTCCAGAAGAATATAGAGTTAAAGTTCATATATTTGGTAGTGTGAGCTCACCTTCAATTGCAAATTATGTTTTGAAGCAAACTACACATGTAATTGAAGCAGAAAAATTCAGTAATTTAGCCAAAGATACAATACTTAGAAATTTCTATGTAGATGATTGTTTAAAGTCTGTGAAATCAGAAAATGAGGCTGTAGCAGTTTATAAAGAAGTTAAAGAAATTTAAAAAATTAGTGGTTTTAATCTGCATCAAGTAGCTAGTAATTCAAAGAAATTTTTAGAAAATATTGATAAACAAGACTTAAGTAAAGATTTTAAAGAAATAAACTTATCCTTAGATGAATTACCTTCACAAAAGGTATTAGGCTTAAGTTGGGACCCAGAAAAAGATTTAATGAAAGCTAGGGTAGATATACAAAATAAAGAATTGACAAAAAGAAGTATACTCAGTTGCATTTTTTCCATATATGATCCACTAGGATTTATTAGCCCAGTGCTACTAGTAGCTAAAAAGATATTTCAAAATTTATGCGATAAAAAGGTTAATTGGGATGATGAAATTCCATCAGATATAAAAAAAAGTTACATAAAATGGCTAAGTGATGTTAATAAGCTAAATGATTTTCAAGTTCCTAGGCCATATAATCCAAATTGTCTAAAGTATAAAAGGGTAGAACTACATTATTTTTCAGATGGTTCACAAATTGCATATGCTGCAGTAGCATATATAAGGTTCATTGGAGAGAATGATGAAATATATTTTTCATTGGTGTTATCTAAAACAAGATTGATACCATTAAATAA
Source organism: Trachelipus rathkii (assembly GCA_015478945.1). Classification (NCBI taxonomy): domain Eukaryota; kingdom Metazoa; phylum Arthropoda; class Malacostraca; order Isopoda; family Trachelipodidae; genus Trachelipus; species Trachelipus rathkii. The sequence continues at coordinate 11,982 of JABUQX010112876.1, read as the reverse complement.
AAATTTGATGTTAACTATACCAAGAATAGAATTAAGTGCAGCAAAATTAGCAGCTAACATACACCAAATTTTAAAAGATGAATTAGATATGAACATAAGCCAAGAGTATTTCTGGATAGATAGTGAAATTGTTTTACAATATATCAAAAATGAATCAAAAAGGTTTAAAAGATTTGTACACAATAGAGTTAACTATATCAGATCACAAACAGATATAAGCCAATGGAATTATGTACCAGGTAAGCTAAATGTAGCAGATATAGCAAGTAAAGGGATATCTGTTAATGAGTTTTTGAACAATAAACTATGGAGCACTGGTCCAGAATTTTTGTACAAAGACAAAGCTCAATGGCCTGAGCAAAATAAAGAAAATAAATTAGATGATGAAAATGATGAAATTATAAAAAGTAAACCAGTAATGGCCATACAACTACAAGAAAGTTCAACAGACAAGCTCATACATTCTGTCTCAGATTGGATGAAATTAAAAACAAAAGTAGCATGGATTTTAAGAGTTAAAGAAAATTTGCATAAAAAAGCCTGGAATAAAGGTGCTATGACAATCACAGAATTAAAAGATGCAGAAAAGGCTATTTACAAATATGTACAAAATAAAGAATTTCATGATATACAATACAAAATAAAAAAGAAAGAAGCCTTACCAAAGAGGCACATTTTGGCAAAATTCCTACCATTTATAGATGATAATGGAATATTAAGAGTAGGTGGGAGGAATAAAAATCTGAAATGATGTATCATATGATTTTAAACATCCAATTATCTTGCCAAATAGTCATGTTACAATGTTAATAATGAGACATTACCATAGAATTAATGGGCATTTAGGAAAACAAACAGTTTTAAATGCTTTAAGAGAGAAGTATTATATCATTGGAGCAAGCAGAAGTATTAAGAAGATCTTAAAAGATTGCATAATATGTAGAAAGCTCCATACAAGGCCAACTCAGCAGTTGATGGGAGATTTGCCCAAAGATAGATTAGAATGTGATATACCACCATTCACAAGTATTGGTATTGATGCCTTTGGTCCTTTTCTTATAGTGAGGGGAAGAGGGAAAGTAAGAGAAAAAAGATATGGATTAATATTTTCATGTTTAAGTAGTAGAGCAATACATTTAGAGATGTTATATTCATTAGATACTGATGCTTTCATCAATGCTCTAAGAAGATTTATCAGCCGTAAGGCAATGTGAAATTGATCCGATCAGATAATGGATTGAACTTTGTGAAAGCTAACAAAGAATTAAAAGGACAAGTTAAAAATTGGAATAATAAGCAAGTAAATAAATTTTTTGAGCAAAAAGAAATACAGTGGATATTCCAATCCCCTCATAGTTCTCATAAAGGAGGTCATTTTGAGAGACACATTAGAACTGTAAGAAATATATTACAAGCTTCACTCTTAGAACAGCCAATAAGGTTGACAGATGATAACTTGAACACTTTGTTCTGTGAGATAGAATTCATTATAAATAATAGACCAATAACAGAATTTTCAAATGATTTAGAAAACTTAGAAGCTTTGACACCAAATCATCTACTAACTCTTAAAGGTAATATAACTTTTCCTCCAGGATTATTTCAGGACAAAGATTGCTACTTATATAAAAGATGGAAACAAGTTCAGTATCTTGCTGATTTATTTTGGAAAAGATGGATCAAAGAATATGTCCCTTTATTGCAAAAAAGAAGTAAATGGTTAGCAGAAAAAGAATCACACCAAGTGGGAGATTTAGTTCTTTTAATAGATGACTTCAAACCAAGAAATATGTGGAATTTAGGAAGAATAGTAAAGGTTTACAAAGATGACTCAAACAGAGTGAGAATAGTAGATGTGAAAATAAATAAAGACAAGAATACTTTAAATACAACAATTTTGAAAAGACCAATAACAAAATTGATCTTGCTGAGAGAAAGTGCAGGATTATAACAAGAAGACAACAGAATTATAAACTTAAGGA
>JABUQX010112876.1:0-5000 GCA_015478945.1 Trachelipus rathkii | reverse complement strand
AAGAAAAAGTAAAGGAAATAATTTTTTTAACCTTTTTTAAGGTAATTTTAAACTATTGCAGTTTCGAATATATAAGAAATAAATTAAAGCGAAAACGCAAAACAAAATTAACATATTGAAATTCCAATTGGCTTGTTTACAAAAGGTATTTCTGAAATAGCGAGAATTACTTAAAAAAAAAAAATTCCTTTAAATCGTTCTAATATAAAATTACTAAATGTCGCTAATGACCTTTTTCGTTTATACGAGAATATATATATATATACTATATACTATATAAATCTATATAGTATATATCATATCCATACATACTATAATACTATATATAATATACTATATATTATATTATATATATTTGATATGTAATATATAATATATATTAATATTATATATTATATATATATATATATATATATATGATATATATATATATATAAATAGTATATATAATATATATATATATATATCTATATATAATATATATATTAATATATATATATATATATGTATATTTGCTTTGTTCAAGTTTCAAGTCATATCATCAAATGGTTTTGACGTATTCGGAAATGCCGTTGACATGGATTTTTTCTCAATAAATAAATAAATAAAAATTTAATTAATAAATGAAAAATAAAATAGAAAAAAAGTATAGAGACAAAAACACTCAAAATAAACATTTAAGAGCTGTTCAAATGCTGTATCTTGTCTCCTTTCTTTTCTATGTATTTCAGGTGAAAATTAACAAAATTGAGTCAACCATATTTTATTCTAGCTGTTCTGCCATCAAATTATCGACAAAATGAACCCTTAAACTTTAGGAGAATTGCAGGAAAATATGATAATGTTGCAGAATCCCCACGAAGATTTTAAATTTTCTGAACAAATCTCTGATTTTCTAAGAAACAAAATGATTTATTTGGAAAATTGATATAACCTGTGTGATATAAAGTAAACCGATAAAAAGAGGAGGATAAAAACTGATAAGAAAAGATAAAAATTCATCTCTCATAAAATCAGTTAAAAAAATTCGTTGCTTGTATAGTTTCAAGTAATATAATTTGCAATATAGATAATGATTGTTTTATCAGTAATTAAATCAATTATGAGCTTGAAATTTTTTAAAATCTTGGTATGGTTTTCATATATATATAATATATATATATATATATATATATATAATATATATATATAATATTATATATTATATATATATATATACTATATATTATATATATATATAGTATATATATATTTATATATATATATATATATATTATATATATATATATATATATATATAAATATATATATATAGTATAATATATATATATATATATATATATATATATATATATAATATATATATATAATATATATACTGTATAATATATATATTATATAATATATATATTATATAGATATATATATATATATAATATAAGTATATATATATAGAGTATATATATATATATAATAATATAATATATATATATATAGATACGATACATATTATATATATATATATATATATATATATATACTATATATATATATATATATATATATATAATATATATATGTATATATATATATATATATATATATATAAATATATATATATATATACTATATACTTATACTATATATATACTATATATATATATATATAGATATAATATATATATTACAATGTATATATATATATATATATATATATATCTTAATATTAATATATATATATATATTATATATATATATATAGTATAGGTAGTATATAAAATTAGTAGTATGATATAAGAATAAATATTTTGAGAATTAAATAATGTACAAGGAACCACCATGGGGCCACAAGTGAAAATGTCCATACGTGGGTTGGACTGTATACAACTGCTATGGATGTTGCGTTACTGGACATACAATAGGTTCTTAAAATACTTGAAATATGTCACAAAAGAAAATTTAGATGGCGAAATGAATATTACATGTGTAAACACCAAATGTAATAAAAAATAAAATAAAAAAACATTAGAAAAACGCCAAAAGAATGTTGCTGACATTAAGTAATATTTTACTTGTAGAGTATACTATCGTACAAAAACTCCAAATATATCATGAAAAATAATAATGCCCAAAAGTAATATCAAGATCTTTTGGTAAGATAAAGAGAAATAGAGCATAGAATGCTAAACAAGTATGACTTCCAACGAGAAAAGAAGTTGCGGCATCAAGAATTCAAGACATAGCAGTTTGAATAGGTGTCCCAAATGATACTTGTTATAAGATAAGAATGTTTAGGACCACGATAGTGAGATAAGGAGATAATGACGAAGAGTTGAAATGGGTTGAAGTGGTGGCCAAGGTATAATGAGGACAAGATCACATGGAAGGGAGTGAAAATGGTCGGCGTGAACAGATGGCAACAATGCCAATCTGGTAAAGAAAAAGATGGTCATGTGACTCAACTTATCGCGATATCTAAAGGGTCGACATGCGAGAGATTTTTCACACAGAATGCAGCAGACAATGTGTAGAATGAGTGCTCTTCTGATCATATGAGATGAGACAATGATACAGAGTGATTAATTGGAGCTACGTCCAAATAAAAGGGGTGGGCTAGGCGAGCGTATTGCTCAATTTTCCCCTGGTTTTGGTACAGATAATAAGAGTAGGTAGTAGGTGAGCAAATTTCACATTAATGGCAAGCGCTTCAAGCCGAATTCAAAAAACAAAATTTGGGAATTTAAAACGCCTCAGGTAACAATGATAAAACCACTCACCAATAGTTCTGCGTCTTATATTTCTAGAGTTGTTACGCCACTTCACTTTATCCATTTCGCCACAGCACCTAAAGATGGCCTAGTCCCTACATTGACCCAAATACGAGAAGAAAAAAAAAAGACCAATAAAAGCCTAGATCTCCAGTCGCCAGAGTTAGTTCGATAGGAGACAGAATGAATTTAGTCCTTTATTAGGAGTGGACGTTATGGATACATTACCCAATGCGGTAAATTGATAACTCACAGTTCTCAGATTTGAACATTACCCCAGCTTTGTACTGTACCGTTATAGAAACAGTCATGTGAGTGTAGGACAGTCCAGACAAGAGTAAGAGCTAGGGAAGGGCAGGCGCGAATAATTGGTCAATCCGTTACTATAACACGCTGAAGCTGTTGGCTTTGACTCATAGAATTACCATAACGTGTGAAGAGGTGATGATACCAATACTAGTTGTAAATTCTTATTTTGCAGTAGATATAGTGGTAATAATATTAAGTAGCCGTGTAAAGAAATTATGCTATGTATATAATCAGGGTTATTATAGAATTAACCTATTTGATTAATGTTTTTGAATAATTGTGAGGGCTTTAAGGCCTGGAGGGAACTGAGCAAAAATCTGAATAAATGACATCAAAGAGTGTGTCTTGGTTAAGTTAAATATTAAAAATTCAATTGATAAAGGATGTAGGCTAAGTCATTATTCAAATTAATTATATTAAATTTCACCCATAAAAATTGAATCATGAAAGGGTAAAGTAGCTATAGGAGAGTTGTCGTATTCTATAAGTAAGGAACAAGCATATACTCAATAACACTACCACCCTATGTCTTGCTTTAGGATCCTTATCAGTAATATAACACTAGAAGTATAAAATCCACCTGATGAAATAAATAACCGTTGCGGATATGAGTATATAATCCAAAGTATATTTTAAGACTGATAGTGACCTTATATTTTTAGTCTGAATATTGCAGGTAACCGAAAGAGGGTGTTGTAATTGTGCTAGAATTTGGAGAGAGAGGTCAGTAGTAATCTCTAGTATCCAATTATACATTAATTTGAGATCAATTACCCTTACAATTTCGTAATAGAGAATACTAAATAGTCACCTTTTGCAAAAGGGATGTTGCATTATATATATAGGTATAGTTATAATAAGATAGTTGTAAACTGTTGTTTGCATAGTATAATGTGATATATGCCAGCAAGGAGGATCTACTGAATAGTACGTATATTCTTCTTGCATAAATCAGTTATGCCTCAGTAAAGCAGGTACTGTATTATTATGGTTATTGAATAAGCAAATATAGAGTATAGATAGTATATTAAGAAGTTATATGTGGGGTATTATCAACATATCTATAAGGGGTTTCTAACTCCTAAAATCATCTACTACCCGGGTGTAAATATATAAGGTACAATCGATAATAGGTGACATGACCGAGATAACGATCGCCCCTTTAGTTTTGTAATGGATCTAACATTATAAAGCTTTTATAGTAAGGGTTGGAGAAGCATATCATGAATTCAGTATTTATATTATATACTACGATTATTCAGGGTATTAATGAGCTATATGTGACGTATGTATAGTGATGTAATTACTAGAATAGAGAATAGAAAATTAGCTCGTGAAGGTTCATCAAAGGAAAATGTAATAGTTAACCCGTATAAGAGCTAGGATTTATGCTGATAAGAAGATGGCATGTATTTATCGTTCGACTACCCCTATTTATACCTATTAATAATATATATTAAGTAACTGCGAGGTTCATAGTTGATAGTAGTGAATAAAATAGGAATTCATTAATGGGAGTAGCCTCCATTGTGTAATATCTTCTTAATAATAGTAGTTGGAAGTTATTGCCGATTATCCAGGATAATTAGAATATAACCTGGCATCACAAGCCGTCACAATGTATATGCTACTAGTATTGTATTCTATCAAACTATATATGTGCGAGAAAAAAATTGACTGTCGCTGCAATTAGGAAGTACGATGTCATGAATTCGATGTATAGAGCATAAATATAGCACAATTTTATAGTGGAGCTAACTAACCTGTCGGTAATAAACACCTCTCTCATTTTAGAGAAATATAAGTTAGTGATATCGTTTTAGATAGATAAAAGTATGATAACGAACCTGGTTAATGGATTGTGTTTGATACGGTGATCTTCTGGATAAACATAGTATATATAATATATTAAGCGAGTGAAGT
>JABUQX010112875.1:10000-21411 GCA_015478945.1 Trachelipus rathkii | reverse complement strand
TTGTGTTAAACCATTATTGCATCGATTGCATCGATGCATTTCGATGCATCGATGCAGCGATTTCCAATATATGGTTTAACACAATTATTACATTATTGTTTTTAAATGCTTTACGCTTTAAGTTAAGTTTTAGGTATTAAATATCAGATTAATCGATAAACAATGTCAAAAAATTTAATAATTTTTTATAACATTTAATTTTTTGTTTTAAAACATTAATTTTTTTTTTTTTTTTTTTTTTGTGATATCTGTGTCTCTCATTATTGTCTGCTCTCTTTGGTATTAACTACCTCGAGAGCGTTTGACGTGAGCAAAACCGCTCGTCAACTTTCAAGAATATGCCTATAATATCACTATAAAGAGTGTGTGCAGTGTTCATATTTACATCATAAATAACTATGTACGAAGGTACACATAATCTGTCTATAGATATGACATATTTAAATATCACTGTCCCTCTAAGTCGCTAAAACTCTTGTATTCTCAAGCGTGAGTTTCGATTTATAATTAATATTATAACAGACTTTGAATATACAGCTAGAGCTATGCACTACGTTAATCTAGAAAACATACATAAATAATAATTATTTTACGAAGAACTGCTATTATTCTCTTTTACAATACTTTTCGTTGCCTAAATATTTTTAGTTATGATTCTCAATCGTGTGTGTAGAGATAAACCACCTTTGTTATCAATTTATACTTCTAGAGTATATAAAACACTACCTTTAATATCAATAATATCTCAAAAATTATTAAAAATTAATATACGTGATAAATAAAATAATTTAATTATATTACATTTATATTTAATTATAATATAATAATATTAACAAATAATAATAATATATATATATAGTAATATATATATAATATTATATTATAATTATATATAATATATATAATAATAATATATTATATATAATAAATATTTATATATATATATATATAAATATATTGATAATCCAGCATTATATATACTTTGTTTAAAGATTTATACTAATACCCAAATCACATGCTGGCCAGACATACTGGAATACTCTTCCTTACAGCTCCCGTTTCAGGAACTTCCTCCTCACTAAAATGTGCAGAAGGGTTTCTAAATAAACAAAGACATTTTCGGAATTTTTTTTTCAAAAACTCCATGTCACTCAATATTAAATCACTCATCTCACTTAAGATCAATTCATTTATATATCTGAGATAATACAGTTATGAAACTATAGCTTATTTAGTAATTATTATAGAAATATAATCGACTTATTCACTCAAAATGTTTCGCAATTTACATAATATAGAGAGAGACGAAAAATATTTGGTTTACATATATTGTTACCTAAATGATGATATAATATTCTATATATTACGTTTCAAGCATAACTATTCCTCATAAACTGTGTATCTATATATATATAATAATATATAATATATATTATATACTATATATATATATAATATATATATATAATATATAATATATATTATAATTATATATATATATATAGTATATAATATTATTATAATATATATTAATATATAATATATATTTATTTAGCATTTATTCAGAGTATTGTTAGATGCCTCACATATGAGAAAAACTATAGATAAGAATTTTGACTGAGAAGATGTGAGAATACAGCTTATAATACAGATATATGTAAAGTAGATATCTCACAAGATAACTGTGAGTAATATTATTATATACTAGATATATAGCAGCATATATATTTTTAGATTGAGACTCGTTTATATAGATCCATAGGATACGTGATAACGGAGAAAGCTTACGAACAATAACGTTATGTATTATCAGAGTATTGCTATGTTGGTAACATGTCTCGGATTCCTTTGAGTGATGGAGATACTGACACCTCCAGTTTCCCTGCTTATGATATATAGTGTCCTAAGGTGTATTCTGTAGCATATATAACGTTCTCTATTAATACAAATGTAAATACATCTATAGTGATATACTGCGATTAGTCTGCTGACGAATACTATAATGTGTTAACTTCTGATTATTACACGAGAATAATAACTTTGTCATCTATCTCAATTGCTATCTCATTCATTAGCTTTATATCTATGTACGTCAATTGATATCTAGATGATCTATCATACGAATAATCTATACATCTTCTCTATATCTATTTTCAGACCCGTTCACAGTACTCAATCTTCTCAGAACATATGTGTCTCGAATAGATCTAATGCACATACTATAGATGTTTTTATAGATGATAAGGCTTAGTAACTTATACAAACGTTTATATATTCTTAATATCTAGCTCACTTAAGATCTAATATGCTGAGCGAGCGAGTAATGCTGATTTTAGGCTCTTTCTGCTACGAATATGACATCATCCAATAATAGCTCGCATCATACAAACATAACGTCAGTCAATATTTCTATCTTTTCAGATCCGCCTAAAAGTACCTGTATCGGCAAACTTCAGTCTGTTTTTTCACTCTGCATACTAAAAAATACAAGATATCTGATGTCGCATATTTATAATTGCTCTTTCTTATATCTTTATTAAGTATCGTATAATTTCGATGGTGAAATACGCGGTCCGTAAATCGTGCTGCGTGTGATATTGCATTCTGTCTTACAAGAGAATAGTATATGATTAGACGTCGTCAAGAACAATCTACTATTTCTCACCAATACTCCTGAAACTGACAGCTATAGGATATTAATTGCCGTTAAAGTTTACATACGGTATAGGACTACTAAATAATCGCTTATTGGATTGATTAATTTCCATACTTCTTTATTCACTAACACATACTCTTATCTTCGTGTTGGTGTATTTTGTGCAAATTTTCCCCATGAGGCTTATTTAAAAACACATGTTTCGCAATGAGAATCGCATATCCCGGTCTTCTTGAGTTGCTACTTAAGTCGTAGCTATCTACAATCTTCATTTTTCTTTGATAGTAGTCGAGACGTAATTATATCTTTAAAGTTTTTCTTCTAAGTCTAGTAACGTCTTCTATATGTATAAATAATATATGTATCAGTGATAACCTATGATAGGCTACTGTCTTTTATATTTTATGAAAGGTTGACATCACGCCTTCAAATCAAGAAAACTCTTGTTCTTAAAATGAGTTAATACTTTCAAAATATTCATTAAAGTATTTTAATATCTTACATTCCATTGCCCAATTTAATTTCAGCGAGAGTTGTAGTGTTATTACACCGTACTATATACACGATCATTTTTCATTGTAAGTGAGGAGTGCATTTCTCTAACATACCTTTCTCATAACACATTTCACCACATATAGTGAGACATTAATAGTTTCTTTTTAGATCATTTCAAGGAAAGGACTATAGAATTTATCTTGAAGTAGCTAGAGTAATCTTAGATTATACGCAACACCAAATAATATGTCATCGATATCCATTCTTAAAAGACTCAATATCTGGTACTTTGCTTTCCTAATTATGAGTTATCTAGTGTGGAACCACAGAGATAACTTATTCGATTTATGATACTAAATCAAGGATAGAGAGAATAGTATCCAAATATATACATTCTATCTTTTTTTCACCTTCTGTAGGGATTATATAATGTTACGAAAGATGTTACGTACGTCTTCTCAAACTAATGATTTGTCTATTACATAGATCATTTGTTACAGCATTCGTTACATATACGAATGTTAACATATCTTTAAACTAATTATGTTCTTATCGATATGTATTCAAGGATCTTATGATATTGTTTCTTATTAACTTTCGTGACTTCATTAATTTCGCCACTCCCTACACATCAATCCACAATTAAATCCATTTTACTCTGTATACATTTTCTGATTCATCTGATTAGGTTAAGCGATCTTTTAACCTGATATATGCTTAATTGGCAACATAGAGTTTACCATGAATGTGAGTCGTTCCATTATGCCTATTCCATATCTTAAAAGGATCATTTTATGGATATTACGCGAGTAGGCCATGCACACCGTAGCATATACAGAGAACTACTGTTGTTCTTATTGTCCATGGTTACAGTAACCAGCTATCCATACAGGAGATGAGCCATTTATATCTTTTTCATATTTAAGGAATATACTCCGAACTTAGCTCTCAACCACACGCAACGCTTTACGCGTTCATTTGTACTAATATACATTCGAATTTAGTGAGCTATAGGTATTATTTTTAATTTCTCTGATACATTATCACAACAAGAGCAGAATTATCGAGTATATAGAGAGTATGTTGTTGGTGATTCACGTTAATTTATATATATTTTCTTCCTTAGAATGAGTAAATCTTCCCTTCAGGCATGAATAACCTTCTTTATAGTATCTGAGCTTCTAATTAAAATATATGCAATACGCATTTGTTGCAACGATCACACTGCCTCTATACATAACATGTTCGAAATATTAAAATAACTGTGTTATATAAACGATGTTCATACGACAAAACTTTTCCGCAGAAACCATATTTACTAAGTGACACAAACCTTTGAAACATATCCCTTGAGAAACGTCATAATAGCATTTCTCTGATTCTTCATATAATTAAATTTGTCTTTTGATTCTTCCAAGCAAGACATCATTATAGAAAAACTGCTCCGAAATAAACTTGTTTTTCTAAGAGGATAAGAACTGTATCATTTTTTAACAGAGTTACAAAAAGATTCTCAAGCTTCTGTGTAAGAAGTTTTAACTAACGAGTCTCTTTAGAAAGTAGAGATGATTAGAGGTTCTTATCATTAACAACATAGAACTAAGAGGCAAAGAAATCCTATAATCTCACTAGGAAGTTAATTTTATCATTTTTAATTCCCATTACATTTAGGCTTGATGCTTTTCAGTCGCATCATTGGTAGTGAAAAGCATATAGATGTCTCTTAAAAACATTATATGAGCCGTTAGATTCCCAATTGATAATTATTTATGCCTCTTTTTATAATATATATATAGGAACTTATGTCATAATTAGCTCTCTGAAATTGAATGAGATGATCAGTAATGATGCATATTAATTTATTCGATTGATCAAAACTGCACGCCGTTTATGTGAGCTAGCTTACAACTATTTTTAGATTTTTTTCCTTTCATTCTTTTCATGAATAAAGTCTAATTTTATTGAGAATACGCATAATTGAATTGCGTTTACAGTGAGATTACATCTTCTATATTTATTTAAACAGTTAGTTATGAGTACTATGATTGGATCCACTAAATGTTATACATACTATTCATTCTAACCTTACTTATGTTAAGTGCATGAATTCTAACTAATACCATTTGACATTGCTAAACATAAGTAAATGATAGGCAATCTTTTAATTTCTTCGCCCTTTATATCATTATATCATACGTTTATTATACTTGTGATTATGGTATATAGAGTTCTCGTTATTGTACTTACGTAAGTAAAACTAAGGTGTATAAACCTTAGGTCCTCTTTATAATTCGATTCATACTATTAGACATTCTATTATTCATGTCTTATTCTTTACTTTATATATTTTCTTTTATTATCATAAGCACATCAGTGGTATTCCTAGGCTTCCTTTTTCAGGTTCATATTTTTCTTTTACATATAGTGCAATATGACTTTATGTACGAGTCTATAGTATCAAATAATGGCCTATTGCGTTTAGCTTTATCATTGCTGATTTAGCATTAGATTTACATTATTTATATTTCATCGTGCTATCATATGTTTATTATACTAGTATGAATTTTTTATAGCAAGTAGAAATTGATAAAATATTTTAACGATTATAACAATCGATGTACATATCTATTGGAAGAAAGATATACTAAAATGTATTTCAATTTATGAAACTCATTTACAAATTTTTCAATAATCTAATAGCTACTGCCTGCACCCGTAGTGTTCACAAGTATATGAGTTTAATTAGAGGCAATTATAGTTATATTTAATATGAGATATTGTTATAATGCAATAAAGTACAGATAGGTTCCGATTCATATATAAGGCATGTTATATTTATTTCGGTGTATACCCATAAGCACATGGAGCTTTTAAAACTTTATCATTCGGGCATAACGACATGTGAAAGTATCATGATTATTTCCGTCATGTCCTATAAGAATAATGGGATCGTTACCTAATTTTATTTATTGAAAGGGTCAATATATTATTTATTAGGACTAATCATAACTCATTCTAAGGACTCCAAATACTACGACGCGACAATTTCAGGTTTTCTACGATTTTTTTGAAAATCAGTGAGCAATATAAAAGGCTATCGTAATCCATTGCCGCATTCTATTACTGCTAGTTATTCTAGCTTCGCTTTCGATATGTATCTAGGGTTTATACCTTTATAACCTTCATTCCGATTTACTTTACTTAGTTATATTTTATTAAGTATTTTATGAATAAGCTCTTGATATGCACATATAACCGTGTTAGACCCTTACAAGTAGTATGAAGTTTAGGTAATGATATTTAAATGTTCAAAAACTAATATTTGAAAACCATTTAATGACATCATATTTTCACATTTCATTTTGAACAGCTGTGTTATTAACCAAGCCTTTCCATCGTATTATGCGCGAATAACAAGTATCGACTTATGAACTATTTAAATATTAGTTGAACGATGAATCTTTAAGTCGCTCCTGACTGAAATGAAGAAATTAGCTTGAGCATAATCGCCTTAGTAATCTCATTACAAGCCATTGCCTCATGCAGCTTATATCTAAGTCAATAATTTATGTAATTGAACATAGAATTTTATCCAGATCGAACACTTCTTACTCAAATGCTGAGAAACTAACCCCCACACGCTATATACTTAATGCATTTAATAATCAACTATACTTGTTAATCTCAGCTTAATACTCTTATTACGATCTTTTTCAAAATGATTCTTCAATACTACGGTAGTTATTAAAGTTAAACTGTAAATTGCTGTAATTGATACTTCGTAAGTGTGCTTATCCATTGTATGAACTGATCTTCCATAGTACAGATGATTTATAGTAGCATATTATATAACGGTGAATTTTTACGCTTCTTGAAGTGCATTCCTAACTCATTAGTTGGTATAGATCATATCTTTTCAATATCTGTAATTGTAAAGAATAAATCATATAAACAGTCTCTTTTAATTATTTTAAAGGTAAAAATAATTACGGAGCAAAATATTTGATCAATTTGAAAATGACATATTATTTAGAGTCAACCTTACTATACTCTCAGTCCACTTTAGAACAACACTGATAATATTCACAGGTAATCTTAACATAGTAAGTTTTACTACAAATAAATGAGAATGACGTCTAATTATAAGCATAGATGTATACGAATAGAGACATCTATTAACAGAGCAAGCTAAAAATATCAGTAGATATACGTAGAACCATATTACCTTTAGTCACATAATTCTAAATTAACTTAATATTAAACAATGATTTGTATTATTAATAAAATTAATTATCAATGAATATATTATAATAATAATAATAATAACATAACAAAGAATAAAAACAGTAGTTTCTAGAACAATCAGGTATTTTCCTAGTTGGTTTGTAGTTCAGTTTAATAAATAATTACAAATATTACAAATTAAGAATAAATTAATAATGCCAATGATTAAAAATAAAAATTAATTATCAATAATTAGAATAATGTTGAGTGCTATAAATAGATTTATAAATAATATGATAAATATAATTAATATAAATTAAATAACATATAATAGCAATAATTATAATAATATATAAATAATATATAATAATAATATATAATAATATATATATATAATATATAATATATAATATATAATAATTAATAATAATAGGCTACTTAATTTATTCAATTTTATGTATATAAATTTTCCTTTAGATAAAAACCTTGATAAAATCAATCTAAATATATCATATGCAATAAAATCCTTAAATTTGATGTGTGTGTGTGTAGTGTGTGTATGTGATGAAAGATGATATAGTTTTTTATCTTGCGCGAAGGATGTTAGTTGTGAATTGAGTGTGTGTCGTGTTTGTGTGTGTGTGTGTGTGATGTGTGTGTGTGTGTGTAGTTGTGTGTATGTGTGTGTGTGTTGATTATAATATTAAAATAATACTATTTGTATATGTGATACTAATATTAGGCTTCTACTAATTATAAATATATAATATAAATCATATCTTATATACGTCGTGTGACTAGTGTATAGATTCAGTGTGTGTGTTGTGTGTGTTGTATTAGTAATATGTCGTGTTGTGTGTGCTGTTGTGTTATAAATTTTTGGTGTTAGTGATGTTGAGTTAGTGTGTGTGATGTGCTCGATTGATATGGTCATGAGGATTAGAGATTAGAGAGAGAGAGAGAGAGAAGAGAGAAGAGAGAGAGAGAGAGAAGAGAGAGAGAGAAGAGAGAGAGATGAGAGAGAGAAGAAGAGAGTAAAGTAGACATAGAGAGAGAGAGATGTAGAGAGAAGGAGAGAGGTAGAGAGAGAGAGAAGTGAGAGAATGAGAATGAATCTGATAGATGATGAGAAAGATGAAGAATTACTGACGATAGAAGAGAGAGATGTAGAGAGAATGAGAGGGAGTAAAAGATGAGAGAGAGAGAATGAGAAGAGGAGATAGAGATATAGAGAGAGAGAGTAAGAGGATGAAGATGAGTAGAAGACTGAAAGGAGAATAGAGAGAGAGAGAGAGAGTATAAATTTTGATAATGGTGATAATTAAATTAAGCTATAGTAGAAGCTCTTTCTATTTAATTTTTTTCATCTCTGTATGTCTACACTGAAGAATCATGCTGTAATTATTAAATTAACATTTTCTATAAATTGCATATCACGCTCGAATGATATTTTGTATTACATAATAATTCCAGTGCAGATATAAAAGAAATATATCCAGATACTAGATAGACACTTAATTTACGTATATCATTAATATATATGAATACCACATATTATATATACGCTCATATAATTAAAAACCAGAGACCTATACAAATACAAACAACATATTTTTTGGTTGCT
Source organism: Trachelipus rathkii (assembly GCA_015478945.1). NCBI lineage: Eukaryota > Metazoa > Arthropoda > Malacostraca > Isopoda > Trachelipodidae > Trachelipus > Trachelipus rathkii. Next base: position 12,412 of record JABUQX010112875.1, on the reverse strand, counting down.
AACTCCTGGTTCTAACACCCTTTAAAAATTACACAAAACTATTATAATAATTCCAACAACCAATTCACCATAATGTAATTATTAACCGACCGTAATAAAGTGATAAAAAATTCGTCCAAAATCCTTGAAAAAAATTTAAAAATAAAATAAAGAAAATAATTCATTTGTCCATGAAAATTCGTCCTAATTTGCGCGAGTTTATAAAAAAATGCTACATCAGAAACTTAAGCCTATATTATTATATATAGTTAGCTATATATATATATATATATTTTATCTATATATAGATTAATATATATGATAATATATATTATAATACAAATACTATATATATATATTTTTTTGTAGCTAAAAAAAATATTAATAATAAATTTATAATATGTAAAACCTAATAATATTTATTATAATGATATATTATATTATATATAATTAAAAGAAGTACATTATTCATTATTAGAATATATTAATTATTAGATTTTTAATAATGCAGTTAATATTAATGGATATATATATATATAGTAATATAAATATTAATTTAATTAATATTTAATTAATTAAATTAATTAATAATATTATATATATAATAGATTAATATATATATAGAATATATATAGATAATTTATATTAATATATATATATATTTATAATTTTATATATTATAATATATATATATATAATTTATAATAATAATTAAAGCCATCAGAGGTATAAGATATATTTTCTATATTGTACTTAAGCTATATATGTGATTACGCTTACTCTTCTTCTCATCTATAGTTCATTTATCTCATTACTCTCTTCTCTTCTACTCTTACTCTCTCTACTTCTCTACTTATCATCTCAATCATATATATCTTACTTTCTCTCATTCTTACCAACTATCTTTATTATAATATATATAATATATATATATATTATAATTATATATAATATTTTTATATATTAATATATATATAATAATAATATATATATATATATATATTGAATTATATTAATATAATATATATAATAATATATATTATTATATATATAATAATATATATATATATAATATATATATATAAATATAGTTATATTAATATATATTTAATAATTATATTTTATATTATATCATATTATATAATATAATATATATATAAATCATATCATCTTTATAATATATTCATTAATATATATGATATATAATATATATAATATATACTATATATATATATATAATAATAATATTATATATATTAATATATATTTAATATATATTAAATAATAATATAATTATATATATATATAATATATATTATAATTATAAATATATATTATATATATATTAATAATAACCTATATAAAATTATTAAATATATTTTAATTATACTATAATATATTATATAATAAATAATAATATAAATATATATATATTATAATATAATATATAATTATAATTATATATTATATATATAATATTATATATATAATTATTATATTTTCTCATTATAAATTAAACTAGATTATAATATTAATATATATATATATTATATAATATTTATATATATATATATATATTTATATATTTTTTATATATATCATATATATATATATTATTACGTTTAATATATATAATATTAAATATTATAGTAATTATTTAATCTAGTTTTATATTTAATATGTAATATTTAATATATATATATATTATATAAATATTATTATATATATATATTAATAAAATTATAATAATATTAAAAATTAAATATTAATACATCAACATTATATTACTATTGATATCATATAGTTCCTATCTGTGTTACTTGAATATTATACACAGAAATAGGAAGCTACTACTGAGTATCAAAATATTCCTAATACTCTCTATTATTATTTCATACAGCCACATCTATTTTTCATGCTCAAAATTGCCACCCATACTTTGAACCAAATATAAACAAAGATTGCAGAAGCCCTATTTATACATATCATTTTCTCTTTTTGCACTTTTGAAAATAAATGTGCAAGATCGTTTTACGAGATAAGAAATTAACTTATAATAATTGAAACAAAGAGATGTGTATTGATAATCACCAAGTATAATGACCGTAAAATACTTTTTTTTTTTTTTATTTTTTTTTTTTATCATTACCTCAATACCAATAATATATAAGTAATATAAATGTATATTATTAATTTCTGCACACATTAAATAAAATGAAAAAAACATACGAAAAAATTTTTAGATCTTGATTTATTAATTATTTTCCATTCATCATGACCAATACACGACCTAGCTCCTTTTCTAGTCCGGTATTTTCTTTTCATTCTACAAATGTAATTTTAAGTGATATACCTAATAATATAATTAAGTCACGTGTGAGTCTTATTTTCGTATAATATTGTTATTAATATAATATTATAATATAATTAATA
>JABUQX010112875.1:0-2500 GCA_015478945.1 Trachelipus rathkii | reverse complement strand
CCCCTCTGTGCCAAGCCTCCACGACATTAATTTATGCATAAGACAATTGCAGAGAGTATTGACATACTTAATTGTGCGACATTTCACCACGCTCGTTCAATGAACTATCACATTTAATTTATTTGACCAAGATATTAATTATTATTATTATTATTATTATTATTATTATTATTATTATTATTATTATTATTATTATTATTATTATTATTATTATTATTATTATTATTATTATGTAATTACTATTATTGCTGCAATTTAATTTATTATTATTATTATTATTATTATTATTATTATTATTATTATTATTATTATTATTATTATTATTATTATTATTATTATTATTATTATTATTTGTAATTACTATTATTGCTGTAATTTATTATTTTTATTATTATTAATTATTATTATTATTATTATTATTATTATTATTATTTATTATTATTATTATTATTATTATTATTAGTTTTTTTTTTATTTTTTTACTTATTTATTCATTAGAGATTTTTTCTGGGATTTTATTTCTTCAATAAACGATACTATTTTCCTTGTTTAATTAATTACTTATATAATGATAATATTTTTTCTGAAGTTGGGAGACGGAACACCAGGGGGAGATTGAACACCATAGGGGAGGCGGAACACCACAGTGATTTTTCAAGTACTCGTCCTTCTAGGACCTCTAAGAAAATGGAGATTAACCATGAATCAGACATGTTTTTGATAAATCATGAATTAAGACATTTTTTTTCAAGGAAGGATTTTAGATTTTTTTCTTATTTATTATTAATTCGTTCATTTTTTGAATTTTAGAAGATGACCAACCTCGTCCACTCACATAGTGGTTACTAATCTGGCTGGAGGCATTATGTACGAAAACGGTTGTTTTTTTGAATATCATAAATATGTATAAAGTTATTTTAATCTGATTCACAAAGGCTCTTAAAATATTCTGAACAATATAAAAATAGTTGAGATACCCCATGTCTTTATTTGCAAATTAGTTCAAAATGATATGTTTGTGTTTCTTGAGCATATCAGTATAGTATGATATTATATTTGATATTTTGATGGTAATGGGTTTCCTACTTAGGAAGCGATTGATGGTAATGGTTTCTTTCTTGCAAAACGGTAAATCCCATAAACATTTCTCTCTTCTAAATCATGACACTCACTGCACGTAACACATAAATATAAAAAAAAAGATACAGCTCCATTTATTACGGTGGGTTCCGAAACCGCTGAAGCAGAGTCTAAAAATAGCATCATTCTCCCTCCTCCACTGTAGTCTGGTAATAGAACTGGGTTCATCACTGAACTACTGATGAGCTCATGTTCTGGGTCTGGCAATTTTCTCATTAACTTTTGTACATTCACTGACTTTTATCTAAAATCATTCATTTCAACACTGCCTCTACACTGCTGAACCTCACCTATTCTTAACCGTAACTCGAGTATCTCAGACAGCAAAAACTACTTTGTTTAATCTCTTACTTTCTCTGTCTTTATTTTTCATCCAAGGGTGGTTGTTTGGTACCCAGGAACTTTGCCATCAACAATATTTTCTGTTCTCACGCTATTGATTTGGAGTTTGCCGAATCTTCTGCATTGTGTCTTCAGTTCTCTTGAAAGTCAACCCGAAGCTGCACGCCTACATCGAGCACTTGTTAAGGACCAATCTAATGGTTCAAGGCTTCAAGTTCAAGCAAAGCACATTTTCTAAATAGTGATCGAGCTGAGTATTAAACATCTTTATGGATGATTTCAATTTTCAACATCGCCAAGTGGCTTCCCTTTAGTGCTGTAGAGTGTAGCTGGTGCACCTTTGTTTATCAATAACATTAGGTAGTAAGTGCAATTTCTCTGTCATCTCTGATTATCATGGCGATAGATTCAACATCCTAGACTCTTTTTAACTTCCAACTCTAATACTGTTAGCACCGTTTCTCCTCTAAAAGTTCCTCCGACAATCTCTCCCTCATTTCCTCAAATCTTCCAGAGGAACAAATCTCCCACCTTAGTCGAGGAAACAGTTTCTGTATCTTCTATGACTTTCACTGGAATGATAACTGCTTCTGCGATGGGGCGGATCACTTCGGGTGAGAACAGGCCCATAACGGGTCATTCTTTCCTGACCAAGGAGATGCACATCAAGGGCAGGTTGCAATTTTTACCAATTTATTTAATATTCATTCGATTATGAAATTTTCAGGATATACATAATCCAATGAGATAAACAAGTTTTATTTAGGGCAAATTTCTGTATACCCAACCGTTTGACCCATACCCATTTTCAAAAGTAGTGAAAATACCCTTGGTCGAAATGACCTTAAATTTTAACTATACAATGGTAAATCTATTTAAAAAATTCTCCTGGGATAAAATTTTGATATCTTCTTAAATATTATTTCCCTTAAACTAAAATGCAATTGAATTCGTGATATCCATTAAAAGTCACTTCTTTCGTTCATTACCTTCTCCAAAACTCGTGAAATTCATGTTA
>JABUQX010112874.1:12500-25000 GCA_015478945.1 Trachelipus rathkii | reverse complement strand
GCCATTGCTTTACTTCCGTTAGGCATTTACTATCTTATATATATATATATAATATATATATATATATATATATATATATATATATATATATATATATATATATATATATATATATATTATATTATATATATATATGTATAATATGTATATTATAATATATATATATATAGTAATATATATATATATATATATATATATAATATATATATATGCAATTGTGAAGCTAAGCGTAGTATAAAACAAATTATTTTACATAATTAATTAATGTTTCGATAGACTTTTAATGCAACATTCCACATAAAAATTTTTTTTTTTTTTTTTTTTTTTTTTTTTTTTTTTTTTTTTTTTTTTTTTTTAAGGTTACGATTCGTTTTAGAACCATATTTCAGGTTTATGATAAGTTTTGGCTAAGTATAATCACAGACAGTAAATCTTGTGTTTTATCACTTACAAGTCTTATCATAACCTTAACTAGTTTTTCGAAACTTAAACCGAAGCGTTAGATATGGCAAACGAAATTTTTCGTTCAGGCGAAAACGTACGAAGAAATTTAAAAAAAAGAAAAAAAACGTTTGGAAAAAAAATCCATATTTCGTCATACCAAACACTTATCTCCTACAATTACTATATATATTTATGATATATATATATTATATACTATATACTTATATATATATATTATATATATATTATATATAAATATAATATATATATATATACTATACTATATATATAATATATATACATATATATATTATATAATATAGCCAGGAACTTTCATTAGCCGTCATATGTAACTTAAAAACTATTAATGCTACACGCTAAAAAGGATACATTTTTAGAATTCTGTAAATTTTACTTATGAAAATTATTAAATAAGTATGATTAATGAAATAAATGAATAATAAATAACAATTTAATATGTTTGTCTATTGAAAAATTCTATTGAACATCTGGGCATCTTCATCACAGTTTATGTAACGGGGTCGGAAATTCCGCTAAACTCATGATCATTTGTCTATTATTTTAGAAAGGTTACGTGCACAAGTATGAATAAATACTTACTTATATAATAATATATAATATATATACTTATATAGTATATATATATTCATAATGATAATACTTATAATATAATATATTATACTGATATAATATATATATTATCATAGTATATAGGCAAGGTAAGGTGGCCTCGAGGGCGACGGGGAATAATAGGGGGGTGGACGTTTTTCATACCCGCCGTAGGGGGAAAGGGAACGGAGGACCCCGCGACAACAAATACCAATATATATATATATTATATATATATATATATATATATATGATTATATATATATATATAATATATATCATATATATATTATTATATATATATTATATATAAATTATGATATATATATTATATATATATATATATATATATATATATATATATATATATATATTATATACTATTATATATATTATACATATATATACTCATATATCCCATCACTAATATATATAATATATATACATTATAAGTACTATATATATATATATATATAAATTATATATGCTATATATATAGTATATATATATATATTATATAATATATATACTATATATAATTTATATATATATTATATATATATATATATATAATATATATATATAATATATATAATATATATATATATTATATATATATATATATATAATTATATATATAATAATATACTATAATATTATATATAATATATATATATGTATATATATATTAGTGATGCAGGTGACATCGCACCACCGCGGAGCACCAGCACTAATTGAAAGATGCCGCGATGAACAGCGCATCTCGCACTTTTGGTGCCTCTGCGGATATTTTTATTGTCAAGATTTGATAAAGAATTTTATAATAAAAATAATTAAAGGTGAATCTTAAACGCAACTTTAAATGAGAGACATGGACTCGACTCAACTGTGTAAAGATGACTCATGATCTCACAGCATAAGTCATAATAATTTGAGTCAACAGATTCACATGAGATTAGGGATGCCAAAACAATGACAGCGGAGCTCTAACAGCTATCTTCTGATCTCCGAGTAATGACATTAATCTCAACGCCGCTATATGTGTCTGGACTTTGCTAAGGAAGCAGTTTTGAACCATCTTGCAAATGAAAATCGATGACGGTTTAAAAAGAATGAAAGATGTTAATACAAATTAGAGCTACGAAAATTACTTATGAATTCTGTGGTTAAGTTACATTACCCGTTCATACTAATTGCAAACTACTTAGATTCCCCCGTTATAAAAATCAGGTGTTTTTTTTGGTAAACACAATATTAGACTAAGTGAAGTGCAATCGGTCACTATTGGTGTTGCCACGATGCGAGAATATCGTTGAAGAAAATCTTCTCAATCCGAACAGGTCTCTACTTATGTCGCAGCCGCATGACCCACTTAATTGCGCGTGGTCGTATCTAGAAAAAAAAAAAAAAAACGAAAATCTACAGCAAACTCGAAGCCCAACTACCTCTATACACCTAATGAGGTATATACAGTGCGCTCCCTGATCAACACCGATTCACTGGAAGAATTTCTATAGTCGCAGTAGTGAATGAAAAAAAACACACGCATGTAAAACCGAAAAAGATGTAGTGCAAATGATTGAAAAACTATCACCAAGAAAAACAAACGACTAGATAAGAATGATGATCCTATCAGTTAGTGGAAAGTTAAGCAAATGTTTACCCAGGCTTAAGTAAACTTGCAAGGAAATACTTGACACTGTTCTCCAACTAGTGTTCCAAGTGATAGAGTAAATTTAGCTATGGCTGGGCTAGTTAGGATGGAAAAGAGAAACAGAACTCTCAGCAGAAAATGGCCAGAAACTTAAGTTTCTCAGCACAACCTTCTATATATTTGATTTCAATACTAGTTGCAAAAAGTAATATAATCCATTGTAAAATCTCTTTCATTAAGGTCGAAGGTTGGGGAAAGAGGTTGGTGGGTGCATTTGAGTTGGGCTCCGCCGTCCAATCACCGGTCCTGGTAACAATTATAATTAAAAGATTGTGGGTAAAACTTCGAAATATATAGTATTATATATATATATATAGTATATATATATATATATTATATATATATATATAATAGTATATATATATATATATATTATCATATATATATATATATATATATATATATTAATAATATATATATAGTATTATTAAGTTATATATACTCAACATCCGCCATATACCCGCAGGATGTTAAAATCAAAAACGATAGATTCGGGCCGTCTTTGCCTTCTGATCCATGCGCAACGCCATAGTACCGCATCCCAATCATCCGCGGATCCGAAAAAACAAAAAAAATGACAGTCCTGCTACACAATTCACTATATAATATATAATATATATATATACTATATGTACAATAATATATATATATATGTATATATATAATATAATATTATTACTATACTATATATACTATTAATAGATTATATATATGTACGCTAGGCTACTTATATATATTATATATACGTTACTTAATATCAATAGTTTTAAAAAGAAATGTTCTTCTTGCGTTTATTACCTTCTAATTCTAACCTTCAATGGAACTTGAAGACTTGAAAATAACACAGGGTGATTCCAATACCTCTCGTGCGGAGAAAGATCAAACTCGGAGGGCAGATATGAGCAAACAGATAAGAGACATTTTTGTTAAAAGTTACACCTACTGTGTATGGTCGCTCTCGTTTAAAGTTACGCGGCGGACGAATTGAAGGTACAATCAAGTTTATGTTGTTGGTGACGCGTAGAGTCTCGCATGTAGGGTTCTACCACGACGATTTGGTTACTGCAATTTAATGGTATTTGTCGCGTGCGTAACATGTGTGTACGCTTTAACGTCATTCGGAAAACAGGCTACCAGTGGCAATAACGCTTTCCTGCCTTATATTCATCGTTGATTCAGTACAGTGTATTCATCAATTACGAATGGATCACTACACTCTTCCCGAGTTAACCGACATGATAATGTGTTGCGGTGCGGCGAACGGAAATGGACGAAGAGCGCACCTCATGTACCGGGAACGGTTTCCACACAGAAATCACCCCCACCACACAATGTTTGCTCGCCTTCATCAGCCCCTTCGAGAAGATTTCATCAAGCTACCTTTGTGCATTAACAACCTCGCGTCAAAAACAGCATAAAGTTTGTTTAACAAAATATCCTCATTGTTACCCTCTATCAACCCTCGGAGTACACAGATGTACGCACGCCACACATACATAACATTAGAACCAAAATCTCCGGTTACCAAAGTAAACTTATGCGTCCAAACAACAATCACGTGGTTTACCTTAATCATCCGTAACTTTGAACGAAGCGTCATACCAAAATTGCTTATTTAACAATAATGTTACCTTATCGTTTGCTATTCAGCCCTCCGAATTTGTCGCAGAAGGTTTTGAATCACCCTGTACATATATCTTATCTTTAGTCATTGCTTTGTTAAAATCAAAGTGTTGTCCTTTTATTATTTAGGTACACAGAGAGCAAAGAACTTAATGTGATATGAATATGAAAACGTCAATTATTTTGTGATGCTTTATCTTCTTGCTATATCAATGATTGGGAGCCAAAAAGGAAGTGAGGTATGCTTTTTAACAACGAGATCTGGCAACGCTGCCTGCCTGTATAAAATGTGCAGACCCCCTGTTATAGTCTTCTTCTGGACATAGTTTCTTTGAAATCTTTTGACGAAGATCTCCTTCTGGTTCGAACTATTGTTGCAGTTGCAAACAGCAAAGGAATAATCGAGGCTGTACAATTGACAAAAACAAAAAACAAAAAAAGAAAAAAAAACAAGAAACAAAAAACCGACACTATATGTCAATAGAAGCTAGTGTTTTGTTTCGATTAAATTACGTCAATTTCGTGCAAATTTCTGCCAAGTTAAAAAAAAAATTTCTATTAAACATATTGAATCGTTAGACTATAAAATTACATTAACTTATATATAGTAAAAAAATGAAATGTACTGTAATTTAAAAATACTAGTAAAAAAATTAAATTATTTGAAAATTTAGATCATAGTAATTTTCTTGTTATTTTGACCTTTTGTAGTATCTCTATAGAGGCCGTTCTTTTGAAAATACCCTGTAGGGTGTATCATTCTGTTTAATTTTTCCGCTTTATTCTCGCCTTTTGAATTCCTATAAAATGTTACTTTATTATAACGTATGTTATCATCGCTCAAGTTAAACTATCTGAGAAACTTTTACAAAGCAGGCGTGTTTGCTGTGCGTATCAGAAAGTAAAGTTATATCCGTTTTGAATATTGTACTTTACACCAGTAGAGTGTTTCTTACGAAAGTCATCCTGGCGATTAGAGATAAGATTAGAAGAATTGAGATATTTCCAATTCATCCTGTTAAGGATATATGGGTTGAGAAGGGTCCCCTATTCCTTCACAGGCTGAATGAGCGAACATTTAAAACAGGAAGAGAACTTCCAAGTTGTAAGACAGAGACGGAATAGTTTATCAAGGCAGGGTGCAAGCTCGGAAGCACAAGTTTTTAGAATCACAGGAGTGAATAAATTAAAATCTTCGTCTATTATAATAGACGAAGATTTTAATTATTCATTTAAACGCTATGTATATGGAATACAAGCCATAGGTATAGAACCCTCAACCAGTGCAGGACACGTCAAAGTAGCGGTAAGATAGTTCAGAGCAAAGAAACCTGCAAGCGAGAATTCCTTTTCCTCTGGACAACGTAATAATCGGTTGGAAGCGAATCAGAAGAAGTAGGAGACACAGTAGGTTCTGAGGGTGCAAATTCTGCAAGCAAGGGAACCGAACTGGAGGAAGTAGACTCTGCTGACGAAATAGCGGGAGAGGAGTGGAAGTGACAGACTCTGACGAAGAAAAGGATACTGACATATAAACGGGCTTCAACCTTTCGATTGAGACCATGTCCGATCTGCCATTAGGAAGCTGAAACTTGAAACATCGGCAACACCTTTCAAGAACCAAGAAGGGACGTATAGAGCACCTCTATGGTTTTCTTGATGCAATCGATGTGGACATATACATGGGTAAATGTCTTCAAAGTTTCAGATATAAAAGACTTCTCACGAGTCGGATGAAATGGTAGAAGAATGCGGTGATCAAGCTCATTCATGTGTGAAAGAAACTTCTTCATGAGGGCATCAAGGTTCTGCTTGTTCGAAAGATCAGAAGCAAAGAGGACACAAAAAGAGACTTGCCAGTAAGAGCCTGAAAAGATGAATACCCAGAATCATTTGGGGATACATCTTAGCCAGAGAAGGACCATTGGAAGTGAGAGCAACTAATCATCCTTTCTGGCAACCAAAGCAGTTCTTAACGTTCTTATGGAAACGTTCCACATAACCGTTAGACCTAGGATGTGGGCAGAGGCTTGAATATTGTAAAAAACAATAAATAATTCGCTCTAAAATTGGATACCCATGTCAGTCAACACGTACAATGGGACTCCAAATCTGGAAATCCACGAATTTTTCGGTGGTTCAGGACATGGAAAAGCTTCCGTCCATTTCGTATTACGATTATGGCAAGTATCAAGTTACCGATAATACGTGGAAAGACTGACATACTTTGAGACGGGTAGAAAGTTACCGACAATATGAAAGTGTAAAGTCTCGAAGCACCACGAAGGAATATCTAACGTTTCCAAGGGAGACTAGGAATGCCGGTGCGCCTTCGATGTCTCTCAGTGGTGGCTTTCACGAATTATGAGGGAATATCCCTATCCAAATTTAGCCAAAAATAATGTGTCTTTATCCGCCAGAAGGAACGTTTTCACCGCAGAATGTGACATGCATTGGAGGTCGTCAAAAATCTGCCTCCTGATGTGGAAGGCAAGAAAGGAAAAGGCAGGGGTTAGCCACATTGCACCAAAAAGAAAGGTTGCCGGAAAGAGGAAATAACGAAGCCTTTCACAGTAGATTGAAACCTCTGAGGCATTCTCCTGTAGGCGGGTAATGGCGAGGAGGTCAACTAGACCCAGAAAAAGAGCATTACAGTCCGAGAGAAAGTGTCAGCAAAAAATTTGTCGGAGACTTTGACAAAGATAATAATGGAGGAAACCTACTCCCTCAGGAAAGACAAATGGAGATGCTGTCAATCGCTTTTAATCAGAGTCAGGTTGTAGAAGGCGGCTACGAGGAATTTAAAATGAACCAAAGATAAGTAATCAGCCATTATGATTGACGAAAATTGTAATTTCATCACCAGTGCAGGGCACCGCAAATTAGCGGTTAGATAGTTTAGGGTAAAGAAACCTGCAAGCGAGGATTCCTGACAACTGAAGGATTGGTTGAGACCGAAGGAAGCGAATCAGAAGAAGCAGGAGACATAGCAGGTTCTGACGGTGCAAATAAATAAATAAATAATTATCTATTTATTTATTTTTGTCGAAACTGAGAAATTTTCATCCAACTTTTCTAAGCTTTATAAGAGGTTGAATGCGCCTTTTTCCATGTGGGTCTGATTCTTTTGCAAATCGTAAATGCACGGTGCTTGTCATTTTTTTGCTGTCAATAAAAAAACGAAATCGCATTCTTTTTGTGCCGTTTTACGATTACTTTAGTTGCTTTGTAAAAAACATTTTTATTCCTAGTATTGTGAATGCATCTTTGGAAGCATTTATTTCGTCGAATCTTTATTTAATTGTGATTAAAAACTCGATGGTTAAGATTTTAGATCTCTTTCTCTCGCTTTCTGTTACAACCGGCTTGGTTATTATTTTTTCTGGGCCTTCTCATTTGTAAGTGCTTTTAATATTACTATATCGTCTTGTTAATCTTTATTTTATTTTAATTTGAAACACGCCTTTTGGCTTCGGAGTCAGATTTATAATAATTTAGAATTCTTGTGAGTATTATTTATTTTTAATTGCTATTTCAGTAGAGGCAAAAGATTCTCTCTCTCTCTCTCTTCTCTCTCTCTCTCTCTCTCTCTTCTATTACTATATATATATATATATATATATATATATATATATATATATATATATATTAGATACCCAAAATATATATTAATAATATATTATATATATATATAATATAACTTATATATATTATATATATATTTATATATAGTATATATATATATATATATTCAACATGGGCGGAGTCATGTTTTAATTGGGGGGGGGGGAAGGGCTAAAGGTGAATGAAAAATTTTTTACATATTATAATAGCTGTATATACTATCATATATATATATATATATACCTACTATATATATATATATATATATATATAACATATACTATCTATACTATCCTATACATCAAACTATAATATATATACTAACCTCATAATATATACTATAATATATATTATAATATCCTTATATAACCGATCACCGTAATATAGCAGCTTTATTCAACGCCAAATGCTATCGGACATTACTGAGAGCTTCTAGCGGAGAATACTGTCTGAAAAAGCTAGCTGAATAAAAAAAGCACACAGCTAGTTGACCTCAAGCCAATATGAAAACGAAAGCACATTAAAAACTATAAAAAAAATTTATGTTTATAAATCCTGTAGTAATTAGTAACTACTCATTCAGTATCTAACAATTTGGATGTAATCTTTTTTTTCTCAGTCTTTTCTATAACTTAAACCCTTAAAAAAAACGTCGATTTACAGGGCAAGCCCACTATATGAAGTTCAGTTTTTTTAATTCTCACGCGCCAAGCCTGATATAGCGGGCGGGCAAGTGCCCCCCTGCCTCTTCCCCTGCTCACGCCCATATATATAATATATATATATATACATATATATTCATATATATATATAATATATATATATATACTATAGATATCACTCCTTTATAAATATATATATATATATATATATATATATATATATATATATATATATAGGTTCAAGTTTGTTTGAAGTCACACATTTCTGTTCCAAAATAAAAACTAAAAAAATAAGGGTAAAATTAAATTCATATTGAGGAAAAATTGTGAACACTTTTAATATATAAAAAAAATAAGTTTAGAAAATATTTTAAAAATTGTTAAAAATGTGAGAAAATCTGTATGATAATTAGAAGAAGAACGAAGAAGAACGAAGGACTCCATCGCTCCGAGTGAACGTCAAAGATGCCAAATGTTGATTTTTTTTTTAACTAAAAGATATCCCAAGGGTAAACCACAAAGATGGACAGAGTCGGGGTTTCTCGGCCTACCGGGGGACGACGGGGGAGACTTCGTCCCCCTTCTGTCCCTCCGTCGGCTCGAACCCCCTAAAAAAGAAATAAAAGAAAATTAACATTTTTCTCCAGAATGATAATAAAAAACAATATTATTTGGCAACTCTTGCTCTCGCACAACTGCAGAAATGGAAGGTTTGATGAGAGCGTTCGCGCTGCGAGGTTGATTAGAGTTTACGCTGCCAGAGCAAAGATGTATTACTAATATTTAAGGTGTTATTAAATAAATATTAGAATTAAAATAAATTTTTTTTTACTTTCATCGATGAAATTGCTTGCTTAAAAAATCAAAAAAAATGTTATTTATTTTCCTGTAGCTGTTATAGTTTTTTAGTTACATGCATGATGCTTTCGGGAGGCTGGCCTATATATATATATATATATATATATATATATATATATATCACGCCCGACTCCCGCTATTACACACGCATGATGCTTTCGGGAGGCTGGACATATATATATATAAATATATATATATATATATAATATATATATATATATATATATATATATATATATATATATATATATATATATATATATATATATATATATATATATATATATATTATACTATAATATAATAGAGATATATATATTATATTATACTCTAATACTTACTCAAAATATGGATATCTAAAATCCAGAGAAATACTGGCATCCGGATTGTCCGAATTTGGGATTATAAATCAAATTTCCCAAACGATTTCTGCTATCCAATTCGTCCAATTGCGAAATGTATTTATTAAAAATATCCGTCGGCTTAACCTAATTATATATAACATATATACATATATATATATATATATATATAATAATATAATATATATATATATTATATATTTTAATATTTCTTTATGAAGATCAGGAAATGGTTGGTAACGATCTTGTTTGTAATAAGTGGGAATTAACGTTTTTGGGATTATGAGATTTTTTAAACATTTTTTTAAGAATTGTATTTGAGACTTTTTAATGTTGGCGGAAATTAGTTTATTTCGATAGCCATAGTAAGAGCCTCTCAAATTATAATTAAGATTAAAATTTGGGTGTACGCCGTTGTTGTCGGGCATTATGATTTATAAATTTAAATTACCACTTCAACGCGGATATTATATTATAAGTGTATTTAACCCTTGGCGTAATAAAATAAACAAATGTATGCACGGGGCTAGGGAGTGTGCATAGTTGAAAACTTAAATGTTAAAAACTGATTTTATTTTTCGAAACTTATTATACTATCTATATGATAAAACGACATTTTAAATTAATTTTTCGATTATACACTACATTATATGTATTTTTTTATTTTATTTTTTATTTTTTTAAATTAGATTCGTGCGAGCTTTCGCCCAAGCTACACTTTGGGCCTCCTTCAGGTTAAAAAGACAAAAGAGAACTGTCACTACGGCAGGAGCAGAATGAAAATTTTTATTTTTTTATTTTTTCATTTTATGTTTGTTGGGTATTTTTTTTTTTTTTTAAATTAGATTCGTGCGAGCTTTCGCCCAAGCTACACTTTGGGCCTCCTTCAGGTTAAAAAGACAAAAGAGAACTGTCACTACGGCAGGAGCAGAATGAAAATTTTTATTTTTTTATTTTTTCATTTTATGGTTGGTTGGTAATTTTTTGTGTTTGTAGTTGTTTAAAGTATTTTGAGGAAAGGATGGTGGCGTTGGTTATATAATCCAGTTTATATTCGCCCGGATATTTATTATAGTTATTCGTGTTATAAATATATACAGATTCGATAATTTTCCTTTTTTTTTGTTTGATTTGAGTGTTTCAAGATGCTTGTGTGTTTGGGGTTAATTATGTGGGTTGTTTGGGTTCGATGGTGGGTGAGGGATGAGTTTTGTTTATCTTTTTGCAAGTCATCAGAGTGTTGTTTGATTCTACGGTCCAAGTCGCATGTTTCGCCTATATATATGGAATTACAGTTGTTGCATGGTATTTGATAAACGCATTGTTTTTGGGGGTTTTTAGGTAAGGGGGGCTTCAAAGTATGTTTCAGGGAGAAGGTATTGTTTTGGGTAAAAGAGATGGAGGGGGGTAGTAGTTTTTTTATTTTGTGATCCAAAATGTAAGGTATGGGAAGGAAAGTTGAAGTTTTGTTGATATTGGATTGGGCAGGACTGTAGAATTTTTGTTTTGCTTGTTTGTAGGCTTTGGTAATTATGTGGGGGGGATATTTGAGTTTAGTGAAAGTTGAGAAGAGGTATTTGGTTTCGGTGATTAGGTTGTTTGGGGAGCAAATTCTAAGTGCCCTAAGATATAAAGCTGTGAGTGTAGCTGTTTTTGTATTTTTTGTGTGGGAGGAAAACCAGTGAATGTAATTTGGCGGGGAGGACGGTTTTCTGTAAACCGAAAATGTGATGTGGTGTGAGTTTTTCCAGTTTAACAGGGTGTCTAGGAATGGTATTGTGTCATTGTTTGAGGGTTCGTGGGTGAATTTGATGTTAGGGTGGATATTATTTATGGAGGTAAGGATATGTTGAAAATTTGTTTGTAGGGGGAGGGCTATAAAAATGTCGTCCACATAACGGAGCCATGTTGAGTTTTGAAGTTGGGGGTTGGATAAGATATGGTAGTGTTCTATTAATTCCATGAATATATTGGCTATGGTAGGGGATAATGGGGAACCCATGGAAAGTCCTTGGGTTTGTTTGTAGTATTTGTTGTTAAAGATGAAATAGTTGTGACTGAGTGTTAATTGTATTAGTTGTTTTATTAGGGGGAAAGGTAGGTTTAAAGATATATTTTTTGAGGTGAGGTAATTTTCCAAGAGGTCGAGGGTGTAGGGAACGGGAACGGAGGTAAAGAGGGAGACGACATCGAAACTGAGAAATTGATGGGTTACGGGATCGATAAGTTGTGTTTTTTGTATAAAGTCTTGGGTGTTTTTGATATGAGTGGGGGAGATTTTTCCTATTAAAGGTGTGAGGGTTTTTGAGAGGAATGAGGAGAGTTTATATGTGTTACAGTTTGTATTAGAGATTATTGGACGTAGGGGGGTGTTATTTTTGTGTATTTTTGGGACACCGTAAAAATAAGAGAGATTGGTCATATAGGCCTTGTTTTGTTGATGGATTTCAGGGTGATCTTTTGTTATTTGTTTTAAGGTTTTGTTAAAATTGTCCAGTGAGTTTTGTTGGGGGTTTCTTGTGAGGGGGGTGTATGTGTTTGGATCATTGAGGAGTAGATTGCATTTTTCTATGTAGTCCGTGT
>JABUQX010112874.1:5000-7500 GCA_015478945.1 Trachelipus rathkii | reverse complement strand
CTGTGTTAAACTATTTTTCATATTAGAATAATAGTTTTCTTTTAATTTATGAAAAAATTAAAAGATGGAATCAAATATTGGCATTAGATTACTATACTGGTTCATTTTTATATTAACATCCCAATTCATATAGTGCGCCGTGTATCTCGACAAGATATGTACAAAGAACGTACAAATGATAAAAAAGTAATGAAGAAAACAACATATAACACATTAAAGAACTTATTAGGCCCCAACCGGATCCACCCTAAATGTGGGAACAGTATTCCATACAGGGGGCGAATAAGACCTTTATATTACTGGAGTAACTGATATTAGCACAGAAGAAACATTATTAAATGATATACACGCCTCGATAACATATCACTTTAACAATCAGAATATTTTAACTCAATGGCAATATATTTATATGATAATAAGTAATAAGTCCCATTTTTAATATATGCAACTAACGATTTGAACTAATATAATAATTAATAATGTGAGTGTAATTCCAAGACTAATAATTTTAATCAATAAATTAAATTTAATTATTTATAGTCCATAGAAATGTTTATGTTTGTTACTGAGGAGTAAAGACATTAATTGGAGAGCCGTCAAAGGGAATAGAAATGTGTTGGAAGGTTAATTTTTAGAGAGAATGGTAAAGTAATTAATGATAAATGAAATAAGATTGAGAATAATGAATAATTTAATTAATTATTATCAAATAAGAATAAGTTTGAAATAAATAATTACTTCACAAGATATATTAAACATAGATGTACAATCCCATACACTTGAGAAATAAATAATAATTAATATTCCACGATACCAAAATCGGAGACATAGAATTGAAATTCAAATGAATAAAACTAGAATGTCTAGACAGATAAGCTATAACTATATAGATTATACAAACGAAATAATAACAATAATAATAGGAAAGTAAGCTACACACACACACACACAACACACATCACACACACACACCACACATATATATATATTAAATATAATAATAATATATATATAATATAAATTAATTAAATTATTATTATATATATATATAATAATTAAATATAATTAAATAAATAAAGAAATAATAACATCATTTTTTATAAAATATATATATATATATAAATATAAATATATAGTATAAATTAATATAAATAATTAAATTATATTATAATATAATAAATTATATATATAATAATAATAATTATATAATATATATATATTATATTATATAAATTAATATATAATTAATTAATATATTATATAAATTATAATTATATAATAATAATAATATATAATAATAAAATATTATATTAAATTAATAATTATATAAATTAATATATTTATCAGAATCAAAAGAATTATTTAATCAATAGCTAATAAATCAAAAGATAAAATAATATTAATTTATATATATAAATTATATATAATTATAATAATTAATAATATATAAATAATAATATATATATTAATAATATATAAATATTAATATATATTTTTACTCATATATAGTGAATATATCTCTGTTACTATTGTGGTGAGTGTAATAAGCCAAAAATATGATATATTAATTAATAACTATTCAAAATAGTGAATATTCAATTATTCTAAAGTATAACCACATATAGTTGTGTGAGCGCCTCTCAGCTAATGGCTTATTTTTTTTTAAAACTAACCCAATAATTTATTTGAGTATAATATATATATATATATAAGTACAAAATAATTTATATATAATTATTATATATCTATAAATTAAAACTCAACTGCAATATTAGTTTTATATAATGGAATAATATTCTCTAGTGACGAAGATAAGGATTCATTTATAATTAGAATAAAAATTAATAACTAAAATTTAAGAAATTGGTTATATATCGACTTATCCAATTTTAATCATATCTAAATATTGAATTAGATGATGATGCATCAGATATGTATTAATAATAATATATATATTATATATATATATATATATATATATAAAGATAATCTCATTGATAGAATGCAATAATAATATGCTCATCATCTTTTAATAGTGATATTATATTATATATAAGTTATAACCACTATTTCATATATAACTCTAATTCTAATAGTTATCTATTATGTAGTAATATAGAGAGAGAGAGAATAGGTGAGTATAGAGTGAGAGTAGTGAATAATATATAGTGAATGAAATAGAGAGACGACGAGATTGAAATAGTAAGTGAGATATGAGTAGAGTAATAGTGAACTATAGAGTAAGTGAGATAGAGTAGAGTGAAAGTGTATAAGTATAGACAAGCCTTGAAATTTTAATCAAATCGGAAAGTGAATTATCCTATATATAATAATTTAGTATTGCTCACTTCAATAACTATATTATATATATATATATAATAATATATAAGTAGCCTATATGAAAACGAAAACACATTAATTAGTTGTAAATACTTAAATATTTCTAAATATCATAATTAGTAAAAATTATATTTTATTCATGACTACTAATATTTAGCAA
>JABUQX010112873.1:5000-7500 GCA_015478945.1 Trachelipus rathkii | reverse complement strand
TCGGGGTCTCTGCCTTCCCTTCCGGGAACGACGGGGTAGGACTATTCCCCCCCTCCGCGGAGGGGTCTCCGGAACCCCGCTCTGTTGTATTTGGGTCGAAGGGGTTTCTCCGCCTCCTCCCCTACGGGGTATGGAAAACGTCCCCCCCCTCTGTCCCCCGTCGGCTCGAACCCCCTAATATTTTTTTTATTTTTTTTTATTTTTTTTTGTTTTGCATTTTTGTAATAAGCTTTATATGCTGATTCCAAATATGTAATTGGTTTTTCTGTAAAGTATCATACTTTTCGAGATATTTCATTTTTGAAATTTTTATATAAATTTGATTTTAAAAAAAATAATTAAAAAAATTATTCGAACTTTTTGAATCATGTCCGTCACCACTTAAATTTAATATTAGTATCATATACTAGCAATATGTTAAAAAAAAAAAAAAAAAAATCAAAACTGACGGAGTCATAAAACATAACAGGGCCGAGATTTTATAGATATCATTTGAATTGAAGTCATAGGTAAGGTCATAGGTAACTAAGGTAAGGTCATAGGTAAGGTATAATCCGTTATCTGAGGGCTTGACGTGTATACCTCTTGATACAGTTCCGTTATCATTAATTTAAAGGTTCTTATTAATCACAATGCTTTTAGCAGATTTCAGTGAAACTTACTTTTCTATTTTCATGAAACTTGCAGAAAATGTTTAAAATGAGCTGAAAGAAAAGAAATACATTAAAAAAATTTTTGGAAATGACCTTGAAAAAAAGCTATGATGAAGTCTTCAAATTTTATATTTATAAAATGCAAAAATTCTCTTACTGCCACATGCTTCTTTATTTAAACTTTTTTTATATAAGCTTATCATGGTGTTGAAGAAATATTTAATTATTTTACCATCACTCACGGGTTAGGGGGTATAGGGTATGGGGCCCCTGTAGAAAAATGTTCATTTGCCATGCATTTGAATCATGGGATCCGTTAGATTTTATTAACTTTTGTGTAATTAAAAACATTTCTAGCAAAAATATTTTGAAGGTAGCATTTTAACAAATTTTTACGTGTTTGTAATGGGTTTTTTTCGGTGGGTTTTATTTCGATTTTCTTTAATTACAATCGAAAGGCCTGGATTAATAAGGTCAAATTTTAATTTTAATTATTTAGGAAGCTTTTAGGGGAAAACAATTTTGAGGTTTAAAAGGTTTCAGGTTGTTCAGTTAATTGCAACCCTTAACCGAATTTCCCATGTAATACAAACTCTTCTTCAAGTGATCCTTAGTCACGAGGCAATCTATTACCTTCATCCAAACTAATGCCCTTTGCTTTTGATAGTTCCTTTGCTCCATCAACGAACCTCCATTTGGGTTTGCCCCTTCTCATATTGCCTATCACTTCGTACATAAAAACCTTATTAGACAATCTATTATTTTATCATTCTTTTTATAAAAAACCATATCATCTTAGTGCACCTTGGTTTGCTCTTTCCATCAGACATTTCCCCTATCGGCACATATTCCTTATTCTTACATTTTTAATTCTATCTCTTTTCTCTACTCCACAAATATCTCCTAAACCTTTCATTTCCAAAACCTCAATTTTTTTTTTTTTTTTTTTTTTTTTTTTTTTTTTTTTTTTTTTTTTTTTTTTTTTTGAGTTCAATGGCAACAGAACAGTTGGAACAAATGCAATCTCAAGCAATTTCATTTTTACCTTCTTGGATAAATTTCCATTTGTTCATAATTCTTTAAGACTACTCAATACTCTTTCACCTACAGCAAGTCATAAAATTCGTTCCTAAGTAGTTCCCGTAGTTTCTGTTAGGCTTTCCCCATTCAACTTTGTGATTTCCAACTCAGATTGAGAATCGTCACCTTTGAGTTTTGTACTAAGTTTCATAACTTTACTTTTAGCAGAATTAATTTTTAATCCTTTCCCTTATCACATTCGTTCAAACTTCAAATTTAAGCACCAATCACGCAGTTTCTCTTTTGAATCAGCAACCAACATTGTATCATCAGCAGAAAGTTAAAAGCTCATTTCCTAATTACCGTCAGCAGATTCTTATCAGCTCCTTTCCCACTTCTATCCATATCCCTAACTACATTATTTACAAAAATATTTAATAACCATGGAGACATTTCACACAACTTGTTTCAGTCCTACCCTTCCTTTGAACCATACCCCTTCCTTCCTCTTAATACTAATACATGATCTACCGTTCCTATAAAATGCTTTAATCGTCTTTAATAACAAACCATAATATCCAAGTATATATATATATATATATATATATAGTATATATATATATATATATATATATATATATATATATATATATAATATATATATATATATATATATATATATAGTATATACTATAGTATATATTTTAATATATATATAATATATATAACTATATATGTATACAGGGGGCAGGGGGCACTTGCCCCCTAAAATCTAGCGCGAAATAATAAAACATGAACGACTATATGATGTTTGCCAGCAAACACGT
>JABUQX010112872.1:0-13615 GCA_015478945.1 Trachelipus rathkii | reverse complement strand
GTTTCCGAATATTTAATATTTTAAAAAATATTTTCAATATGAACGATAATTTCGATTGAGTTAGTAATTTTTTTTATTATTTTTTTTTTTTTATAATATATTAAGTATATATATTATATAATATAATTATTAGATATACTGATATAATATTCCCCTAACGTGAATATCTCGATCACTGATCACTATATTACTATATATAATCTTATATATTTATTTTAATATATTATATTATATATATATATTATATTATATATATATATAATGTATATATATTGTATAATATTACATTATAAATTATATAATATAAATAATATTATTAATATATATAAATTTAATATATATTTATATATATATAATACAGTGCTATAATATTGTTAAAAATATATGATAATTTTAATAATATTTATAAATTATAATATATTAAATTTTTCTATTTTTTATATATATTTTGTAAGTAATATATATATAAGATATAATATTAATAATATATATATATATATTTATAAATAAATTATTAATAAATATAATATTTATTATATATATATATATCCCATTAATATATACTATATATACTATATCTATTATATATCTTATTACTCCTATATATAATTTCGTATTATTCTTATCTCATTATCACTACTACGTTATCATAGACTCAATATCCTTATACTATTGGTCATAAATACGCCTACTGCTATTATCTATAAATATCTATATTATATCTTCTATAACTATCAATACTTAACTAATAATATCTATATACTTTTAACTTATGTATATGTATTAGGTTATATTCAATATTTATATATTAAATAATTAATATTACTATTATACTATATATATAATTATCCTTAGTATATATATATACTATAAAGTTCGTGCTAGTATAGTTGAACTTAGGTATAGTAATAATATGGTTGGTAGTCCATATACGATGACATTACTACTTAAATATTCATAGTTAATCTATAAATATATAATTTTACACTAAATTTATATTTTATTAATATAATATGTAGTTCATATATAGTATACATATACTAACGTATTACCGATTATATGGGTAAGTGTGCATTTTAGTATATCGTTATACTATATATCATTATTATATATATATATATATTTATTATATTATTATATATTATATATATATATAAGCAATTAGTAACTCATACTTATAATTTACGTATACTAAGTAATAGTCATAGGTATAACTTATGAGTTTACACTACAAAATTAGTATGCCTGTCGCAAGTTCATAAAGAATAATACATAAAAAATGATAAATAATAATAATAATAATAATAAACATAATCAATAATCACACTAATATAATTTGAATATGCAAATGGGGAAAGGTAATTCAATAGTCTCAACAATTAATTCTACTAATATATATACCCTTAATAAAGGAGTTAAAATGTGAACTCTAAATATGTTAATAATAAATAATAATATAATATTGACTGAATAAACCCAATAATCTTTAAGAAACTCCATACCCAACACTAATCGCTAATATTTAATTAATAATTTTAATAATAATAATTTTTGACATTTGATTAAATTAGTTAACAATACATACCGGAGAAGTGGCTATTTATAGATATAAATATATATTAATATAAATAAATTAAAAATACTCAAAAAATAAAACTAATAGAGGTGGGACCAGAAGATGAGATGAGAGAGAGACTGTTGGAATAATACAGAGTATAGAAGAAGGATTGGTCTCAGCAGGCGATTTACTTGAAGTAGGTAGAAGTCCAAATCTGTTGATCTGCTGAAGATTTTATTGGAATAATTTTTAAGAGAAGAGGAGAGAGACACTGAGATTACATAAAGCAAGACTCAAGCTTTGATTACAAATCAGTGTTACACACAGTCGAGCGCTTAGAAACTTAATTATACAGGCATTATTAATATAAAGGAAGTATACAACCATCTGTCTCACTTAATTAATATGTGTATTAAAATCTGAAAATTCATACTAGCATATAACTAGAACTTTATAAAATATTTGAAATCTAATATTTCACAGGTAATTTTGTTTTCACAATTTAAAAGGGTTTAATTACATTTATTTTCTTAATTTTTAACAACTTGTTATAATTAAATATTTTTTTTCTAATTATTACTAATTTGGCTCTATATTATGGATAATTAAATTTTTTTGATCAAAATAACTAAAAAATTATAATTTAGTAAGAAATTTTAATTAAAATTACTAATAATATTGCCTATCAGTATAACTTAATTGCAGAAGGTGGAGCTGCATTTCCAAAGTCTATCGTCGAGTCATATGAAGTAAATTTTCCAAATTCTCTTCCACTGCTAGCAAAAGTTTCCATCTTCGGCGTCTATCTCAGATTTATCTTTTCACTCGAATAGGTGGTGATATATCGTTAACATTCTAATAGTAATACTCAGTGTATTTTATGTATATGATAAATAAATAATATGTAAAGATAATTCCTTAAATATGACGTGGAATATTGGTAATAATATTAATATACATAGTGATATTTATATATTAATAATTAACATAGTAATAGTAATAACAGTATTGTGGTGATATATGATAATATAATACAGTGTTAATATTGTAATGAAATTTTTTAATATTTTAGTGAATATGGTAAATAATATTAATATATTGTGAAATATTGTGTAGGCATAGCAATATTATTAAAAACATAGTGCTGTGATAGTGATAGTAGTGATAATGATATTATTATTAATAATAGTAGTGATATTTTTATTTATGTATATCTGGGCATATGTAACTGTATATGTATTTAGATTACACCAAAGTAATTTAAGTATGTATATATATGTATATATATGTATGATTATGTGTGTATATATGTATGTATGTGTATGTGTGTATATATGTGTATGTATGTATGCGTGTATGTATGTATATATGTTATATGTGATTTATAAATGTGTGTTGTATGTATTGTATATATAGTATATATAGTATATGATATATATATTTATATATATGTATGTATGATATATATATATGATAATGATATGTATATATATATAAGATATATATATATATATATATATATATTATAATATATATATATATTATTAGATATATATATATATAATAATATAACTATATATATATATATATCATATATATTATATATATATATTATTAATAATTTATATATAATATAATTAATATATATATATATATATTATATTGTGTATATATATGTATATGTATGTTTATGTATATGTGTGATATATATAATATATTATGTTATATTATATGTAATGTTATGTATGTATGTATGGTATATGGTATGTATGTATAATATATATATTTTTTTTTTATAATATATTTATTTATTTATATAAAAAAGCGCTCCAATAGTCAGTGTTATAGAGCACTGCCACACCAAAGAGAGGGTCCCAAGTGTTACGCAACTTTGTTGGTCGGTTTAAATTAATATATATTAAATATATAGGAAAATTTTCAGAATGTGAAAGCTATTCTCTCCTTGGGCTTGTTCGTCCTGCTCGGACGTTAAGTGAGTACAACCTCCTCCCTGATTAGGCTCTGCCCGTTAGTGATGGTGTTTATCTCTGTAAAAAAATAATATATATATTAATATATATTATATATATATATATATATATTAATATAATATTAAATATTAATATATATATATATATTATAATATTATAATATAATATATAATAATATATATATATATATAGTATATATTAGTAATATATATAATATATATATATATTATATATATATATTATATTATATATATATAATATATATTTATATATATAATATATATTATATAATATTATATATATATTATTAATATATATATATTATATATATATATATAAATATAAATATATAATTATATATATATTAAATATCATATACTGATTGCGACGGCTTTTATCTAAAAGAACCATGCTCTCAGGAGGGAGGGTGAAACATCATTGGGAAAATGAATTCTAAGCAAGAGTTCTAATGAGCATGTTCCAGACATTACATTTAAGCCCGAACACGAGTGGTTGAAAAATGCAAGAAAGATTTTAGATGAAACAAATCAAGTCGTCCCAGTAAATACAACATGGGCTTCTTATCTTGCAAATCAGCAGTCAACTGAGGTCACACAAATTTCACGTACAGCTCTTTTGCCTTTATTTCATGAGAGTGTCCATAAGGGTGGCCATGATAAGCATCAATGACGCAGTGAAAACTACTGCATAAACTTATTTAACCCTGACCAAATAATCGATTCTTTTTATAATTTTGTACCAGGCATTTACATTTGACATTAGGAATAAACATAATGAACAAAGAACAGAGTGGTGAGTGAAATGCAAGTGAAAGATTTTAGATTAAACAAATGATAAAGTTCGCCCCTCTGAATTAATAATAGGCATGACAATCATTCAAAATTTAGCGTCAACTGAAGCGTCACACAATTTCACGTACATCCTTTAGCCTTTATTCATTGAGAGTGTCCTAGAGGTGCCATTGATAAGGGCTTTAATGGAACGCGTATTAGTGAAAACTACTGGTTAACTATTTTAAACCCGGGTTACAAATACCATATTCCTACATTGTTGACCAGCATTTTTTGAGCCATACAAAGCGAAGAGACAATGGAAATGGCCTAACATGTATATATAATATATATATATATATATAATATATATAGTATATATATATATATTTATAATATATATTAATTATATATTATTAATATATATATATATATATATAAATATATATATATTAATATATATATTAATATATAATATATATATAATAATATATATATATATATATATATATATATTATATTTACAGACCTTTTCACACCACCACTCACGGCAGAGCCCTATTCAAGGAGAACGTGTACTCGCTTTAAACGTATCCGAGCAGGACAGAGCAAGACCAAGAGACAATAGCTCACCATTCTCCCACCCGACAGTTGCGAAGCCTGGCGACACTCGTTGCGTGTTTGGCGATTTTTTTTTTTATAGTTGTCACCACCACTCTACGAGGCGAAGCCTTTCAAGGAGGCGGGTGTTACACGTCTCAGAGCTCACCAACTAATGAAAATTACGCAGATGAGCGCAGACGTGGGTTTGAAAGAGAGGAAGATTAAATTCAGCAGGAAACACAGAGGTAGTAGGAAGAGAATTCCACAGAACAGATAAGGTGGCAGGAAAGAAGGAAGTCCCGAGCGAACTAGTCATAGACTGGAGTTACCAATATACACACAAAACTCATGCGCAGCACACAGTCACCCCTTGTGCCTTACGCTCGGGCGCTCGTAAAGGTTAGGTGGTACGCGAGTTTACAATGTTCCATCGAGCATCTGCCTCGCACTGCGCGTGTACCTATAGAAAAGATATAAAGCTCCAACATCGCGCCGTAATGAATATAGGGTCAAGTGAAAAGGAAAGTACGGAACAGCAGTTTATATAGTCTTTTGGCCTTTGACTCGGACCCTGTCAAAAAGCCGGGTGAAACCAGAAGCCCCCCCAGATATGAGAGCTGCAGAACTCCATACAAGGGTGGATGAGCCCTTGTATAGCTGGAGTAACTGAAAAGAAGAAAAAATGATCTCGCAGTCTAAACAGAAACTCCCCTATAGTTTCTATAGTAGCCGCCTCTTAGACAACGTTGTATTGTTGGAGTTTCCAATACATTTTTTGTTAATGTTAAGCCCCAAGTGAGAGGTTCTATATTGTCAACAGGATGAAGACGAGAAACCGTCAAGAGATAGCGAAAGTGGAGGTGTTTAGAGAGGGAGATTTGTAGAAGTTAAGTTCTTCAAAGAATTATAAATTTCACAAGGTTGAGCGACCCCAACCCGGAAATTCTATCCAGAATCTGCCGTAGAACTAGAAATCGGAAAGGATTTTAAGACGTAGAGGCAATTCTAGAAGTAAAAGAAGGAGCAGAATTGGAATATGGAGTTTGAAGAAGTGAAGCTAGTCAGTCATGCCATACGATGTAGGATAGAGTTAGATGTGCAGGTTAGAAGATCATTAAATGAAAAGTATAAGAATAAAGTTAAGGATATAAACAAAATAAAATAGAATTGGTTATGAGCTGACAGATAATAAAAGAAAGAAGAAGTCAGCACCCGTCCAACAACAGCCGATAATGTGTGATTATGAGAGAAACTAGACCAAAGTAAAGCAAGAGAGGTGGAACCCCATAAGGAAGGAGCTGTGGAGAGCTCAGTGAGAACGCGTTTGCCATACCCATGTCAAAGCCTTTTGAGGATATGTCAAGTGCAGCAACCACGCAAGTTCCCATTAGTTTCCTAAGGGCGCGATAAAAACATAAATCAGTAGATAGGAAAGTATATCGCCAGTATGACCTCGAGCGGCCGAAAGCCTGTACTGGAGCGCATCGGAAAGAAGCTGAATGAGATTCCAGATGCGTCTAAGAAATGTGAGTTGAGAAGGGTTTTAAAGATCTTAGATAAAACACAAGTGAGAGCTATATAGCGGCGATAGTTAGCAATTTGCATCTGCAAGCGGCTTGCCTTGTTTACGGAATCATTTCTGAGACATGTTAGACGCTGCTTTCCAACATAGCATGAGTGTTAGTATTTGATACAATACGTGAAATTAGGATGAACGAGAGGAGGGGCCATCACGGAAGCACACTCCCTCAAAACATGGGTAGGAATGCCATCCTGGCCACCCGCATTCCTAAAACGTTCATAGATTTTCAGGAGCCCATGACCCGATCATGCATGTAATCACATGCAAAGGCATGGAGTGGAAGGTGGCGGCTGAGAGAGAGGAGGAGGAGGGAAAAGAAGTGGATCTGGGTCAAGATGGAGAAGTGGTGGAGGTGGTGAATCCGTAGAAGTTGAAGGAGGTGAAGAGTCGGGAGGGGATGAAGGAGGTGGAGAATCTGGCACAGATTAAGGTGGTGGTGTATCCAGAGGAATCGGAATGGGTTTCGGGAACAAGTCCGAGGCCTGGACGTCCGGAGGATTTGCCTCAAAATAGGCAGGTTTGAGAGGATCGATCGATATAACTTCGGTACGAGTAGGAAGTTGTACTTTAAAGAACTTCTCCTTCCGAAGTAAAACCGTGAAGGGCCCGTCGTACTTGGGTTGGAGGGGAGAACGGTGGGAGTCATGCCTGACTAAAACATGGGTACAGGAAGAGAGATCATTCGGAATGTAAGAGTGCACAATTTGCTGGCGGGTCGGAGTAGGTCTCCAGGAGAGGGCACAGCGTTTCAAACGGGTGAGGTACAGGGTGGGATCAGCAGTAGCAGGAGGGAAAGATTGAGAAAAGAACTCACCAGGCAGGCGAAGAGTAGAGCCAGAAACAAGTTCTGCAGCTGAACACTGAAGATCTTCCTTAACGGCCGTGCGTATACCCAGAATAACCAAAGGGAGAGCCTCAGTCCAGTGTTCTGGTTGTAGATGTGCCATGAGAGAGGTTTTAAGCTGACGGTGGAACCTATCACAAATCCAATTCGAGATAG
Source organism: Trachelipus rathkii (assembly GCA_015478945.1). NCBI lineage: Eukaryota > Metazoa > Arthropoda > Malacostraca > Isopoda > Trachelipodidae > Trachelipus > Trachelipus rathkii. The sequence goes on along the minus strand of JABUQX010112872.1, from coordinate 6,090 downwards.
GATGGAAGCTGGTAGTATGGACCTTCTCAGAACCAAGCAAGCGCATCAAATCTTTCCAGAGGAAGGATTCGAAAACGCGACCTTGATCCGTCGTGACCGAGAGAGGAATGCCAAACCGAGAGATCCAATGAAACAAGAAGGCTTTAGCTATAGATTCGGCAGTAGCAACAGAGAGAGGGATAGCCTCGGTCCAACGAGTGAACCGATCGATACAGGTGAGGATATATCGCATGCCATGAGAAGGTGGAAGAGGTCCAATAATGTCGATGTGAACTCTTTCAAAACGTTGACCAGAGGGCAAGAAGGTGCCTAAGGGAGCTTTAGTGTGTCTTTGCACTCTAGAGCGTTGACAAGCCATGCAGGCGAAGACCCAATTTCGCTACATCGGCGTTAACTTTTGGCCAACACAAAACGAGCTGTTAACCAGTTTCGTGAGCCTCGACGAAGGGTGTGAAAGCGATGGAGATTGCAGAGACTGCCTTTCGAGAGAATTTGGAACGAAGGGGCGAGGGTGGCCTGTTGAAGTGTCGCACAAGAGTCTCTTCTCTATGCCCGGAAGATTGAGCCACTGCCGCCGTAGAGAAGAGTCCTGCTGAAGATCGATATTGTCTTGCTCCTGTCACGTGGCCATGGCTCCGTAATCAATGTCAGGAATGGGAGAAAGAGTGTTAATTTCAATCCAAGAAAGAGCATCCGCGGTGAAATTATCCACTCCGGAGATGTGACGTATGTCCGTGGTAAACTGGAAAACAAATTCAAGATGACGAGCTTCACGGGGGGAGTGACGTTCATGCCGTGAAGCCATCGCAAAAGTGATCGCTTTGTGGTCGGTCAGGATGTGGAACTCCCGTCCTTCCAAAAAGTACCTAAAATGACGAACAGCAAAATACATAGCAAGCAAATCCCGTCCAAAAGCACTATACTTTGTTTCGGCGGGTTGCAGCTTGCGTGAAAAGAAGGCAAGTGGGCACCATTCACCCTTTTGGAACTGCTGAAGCACCGCACCAACAGCGAAATCGGAGGCATCTACCTGCACTCCGGCTTGTGCGGTATCGTGGGAATGAACCAAAAGAGTGGCGGAGGCGAGGACTTCTTTGGAAGCCTCAAAAGCAGACTCTGCTGCCGGTGACCAGTCGACTTTAGTGGTGCTGCCTCGCTGTTTAGGACGAATGAGTGCGGTAAGCGGGCCTAAGAGGGCTGCCGCTGATTTTAGAAACCTATGGTAGAAGTTGATCATTCCCAGATATTGACGAAGTTGCTTTTGATTTTGGGGAAGAGGAAAGGCGCGGATAGCGGCGACACGGTCCACAAGAGGGCAAATACCCTCGGCCGAGACTGTGTGACCTAGGAACGTAAGAGAAGATGCGCCGAATACGCACTTGGTAGGATTGAGACGAATTCCCGCATCATCCAACCTACCAAAGACGGCACGTAGGTGATCCGCATGTTCTTCAGGAGAGGAGGAAGCGACTAAAAGATCATCTAAATATGCCCAAGCGAAAGGAAGACCACGGAGGAAAGAATCGATGAAACATTAAGAGGGTTTGAGCAGCGCATCTCAAACCGAAAGGCATTCTCATATACTCGAAAAGGCCAAACGGGGTGATAACAGCTGTCTTGGGAACGTCTTCCGAAGCTACTGGAATCTGGTGGTATGCCCCCCGAATTAAGTCCAGAGAAGAAAAGATAGTGCTGCCGGCCAGGTGGGAGGTGAAAGATTGTATATGTGGGACCGGATAGCGATCTGGAATCGTGGCAGCATTCAGGGAACTAAAATCACCACAGGTTCTCCAGTCGCCCGTAGTGCCCTTAGAGAGCATGTGTAGCAGAGAAGACCAAAAACTCTTGAATGGAGGGACGCACAATACCCAGCTGTAGCATGTGCTCAAACTCAGCCTTGGCGGCCTTAAACTTATCAGGTGGAAGACGACGAGCCCGAGCAAAAGTCGGAGGGCCCACTGTCTCAATATGATGCTCAACAGAATGCTTAACTGGCATGTCCGCAGAGCAAGGATGTAATAAAGAAGGAAATTCCTTCTGCAGGAGGGTAAGGAAGGGAGAGACTACTGAAGAAGTTGGAGGAGCAATAGCAGAAACACCCTTTAGAGCAGAAGCAATAATAGCACCGGGAGTATAAAGAGAAGTATCGCCATCGACAAGTCGGCGATTACGAAGATCAACCATAAGATAAAAATGTGAGAAAATCGGCACCGAGGATGGGCTGTGTCACCTCAGCGACGAGAAAAACCCATGTGAACTTGCGGCGGAGAAAAAGATCCAACGTGCACAAACGCTCTCCATATACCGGGATGGAAGAGCCATTGGCAGCGAAAAGTTGACGGCCAGAAAGAGGAATAGCAGAGTCCTGGGAAGGGTCCCTGGGAACCAAAAGAAAGGCTGGCGCCCAGAAATCGAATCAAGAAGAAAGTTTAGAGAAATGATCATGATACGGAGACACCTGTACAAGCAGGAGGAGAAGAAGAAAAAGAGCCAGCATCTCCCGTCGCTCCTACGACGGGTTGGCTGTCGAGTTTTCCTGGTGGAGTGGGCCGGGGGGATCGCACTTATTCGCGTCCATACCGAAAGTATGGTGATAGTAACAGTACCCATGAGGATACTGGCGCTGGCGGGAGGAAAAAGCCGAGGTGAAACGAGAACCGCCGGAGAAGGGACGGAAAGTTGAAGGGCGTGCGATCAGGGAGCGAAAGGTATTATTAATACCTGCCGAAGTGATGGAAAGAAGAACAGATTTTATCTCAGCCATGCCCGTTTCGAAAACCGACATCCGGGCCTCGAGAGATGCTAGAGAAGATTGTACTGCGAAAACCTGAGTAGGAAGGTTGGGGTGGTTGGGAATAAGGAGGTTGAGCTGGAAAGGCGGCAGAAGGCGGTTGAGGGAGAAGGGAAATGTGTTGGGCGTGAGGCGCAGCTGTTTGCGGGGGAGGAAGAACAGTGGAGACGGTGGTAGAGTACTGTGGAATATGTTGGGCGTGAGGCGCAGCTGTTTGTGGGGGAGGAAGAGCGGTAGCGGTGGTAGGTGTGGGAGAGACTGCGAAAACGTTGGAAGTAGAGGTTATAGGTGGGCGCACAACCCTGTCCGCTATGGCGGCAAACTCAGGGAGTTTGCGCCAGATTCAGCGACTGCAGGACGCTGTGATGCTCAGCAGGCATCTTCTGGAGGAAGAGTGTACGAATAATTTGCACCTCTCGCGGAGAAGGTGTACCCCCCAACAAACCCAGCATTCTCGTCATCAACTCTGATGGTTTTTGATCGCCCAGGGCGACGCCTCTAAGCAGCGTCTCTACCCGTTCCTTCCTGGTGGGGGCCAAGCGGTCGGTAATGAGTGTCTGGAGAGCGGCGTACGGGGTGGTAGAGACCCTAGTTTCCGCTAAACCGTCCCTAATTTTGGCCAGACAAGACTCTGGGAGAGCATTCACCACTCTCGCATATCTCTCCTTCTCGTCTTCTATGGACAGGAGCACTGACTCGGCGAGTTCAAACCAAAGGTCAGGATCATTAACAAAGAAAGGTTGGAGATGTATAGATCGCGAGGACATGGTGAAAGGCGGAGAAATAGGTAGGGCGAGGGAGAGAAAAGAAGGGAAAGATGGGGAGCGAGCGGAGACGCTAATAGCGGATCGCGGGTGGAAAAAGCAAAGAAATTACAACCTTAGGAGCTAGACCAAGAATTTAAAACGAGATTGCTGCGATATGAAATTGCCCAAAATACTTTAAAAAAAATATATTTTTTTTATTTTTTTATTTTTATTTGAGTGAGTGTACGAGGGTATCCACAGCACACAAGGTGTGGCTATACCTTGTTAGGGATACCACAACAAGGACGATAATAATAATAATAATAATAATAATAATAATAATAATAATAATAATAATAATAATAATAATAATAATAATAATAATAATAAAATTGATAAAAACAATAAAAATAATAATAAATAATAATAATAATAATACAAGAATTTAATACGAGTTACGTGGGCTGTATGGAATACAGAACTTGACCAAGGCAGGGGTCCAACGGCGTTAGTTTGATACTCTGATGACGGAGCTGGCTCTTGATGGCTGCAGCTGGACTCGTGAAGGCTGTTAAGAAGATGGAAAAGGCACAAACACATATGATGGGCTAATACACCCGTTAAAAAATAAAAATTATTTTGATATAAAAAAAAATTTTTTATATATTGTATATGTTTTCGACAGATGAGAGCTGGAGGAGATTCCTGGTTTTGTGGCGGGTGTTCCGGCTCCTATCCTTGGGGCCTATCTTCACTCTTCAAGGGTGTCACCATCTGAAGCTCGGCACACAGGGTTTAGGTTCTTGTGACCGCTTCTTTGAAGGGATGTAATAAGGAGTTGGTTATTCTTAGTTTTATTTTCCTAATTCTATCTTTACAGTTGTGGGTTGGACCCCTGTCCTTGGTGATTGCTATTGCTTTCTTAGCATTACAATGCCATTTATTTTGTTATTTAATTGTTTTTTAATATTAATAATTCTGCAGATGCTTGCTGACGTGTTGCCGTAGTTTTTGAAAAGTGATAATGCCGCCGCTTGGAGGCGTGGCTTAATTCTAACGATATTACAACAACTTTTTCCACATTTTTTTTTTGCAGTTCAGCTCTGTAGAAAGTTCCTTTCCACTTCCACAGAGAGCACCTCTCCACGAATATATATATATATATATATATATATAGTATAATATATATTATAATATATATTATATATATATTAATATATATATATATACTATATATAATATATATATATATATATATATATATATATATATAATATAATATTATATAATGTAATATATAGGCCAGCGTCTGGATTAGCCGTCATATGTATCTTAAAAACTATTAATGCTACAGTAAAACGGAATACATTGGTGGAATGCTGGTCCAATGCTGGTCCAGAAAATGTAAAAAAAAAAAAAAAAAAAAAAAATAATATTCTTAAAGGTGTGAATAGCTACTGCGAAAAGGAATACATTTTTGGAATCCTCGTAAAATTTCACATAGAAAAATGTAAAAAAAATAAAAAAATTTTGCTCTATACGGCACAGTAGGGGGCTCGAGCCGACGGGGAACATAGGGGGGGATGTTTTCCATACCCCGTAGGGGAGGGGTCGGAGGAACCCCCGCGACACCCAAATACCAAGAAGCGGGGGTTCCGGAGACCCCTCCCGGAGGGGGGAAATAGTCCTACCCTGTAGTTTCCCCGGAAGGCCGAGAGACCCCACTCCTGCCATCGGGCGGTATACCCTGGGTATTTAGTAAAAAAAAAAAAAAAAATTATAAAAGTCTTTATTTAACGAAAACCAATAAAAGGTCTCTAATAGGCCCTTCTAATCATATTACTATAAATTATTAACAATAATTTTTTTATTTTTTTTACATTTTCCTATCCAAAATTTTACGAGGATTCCAAAAATGTATTCCTTTTCGCTGTAGCTATTGTAGTTTTTGAGAATATATATATAATATATTATTATTTTTTTTTTTTTTTTTTTTTTTTTTATATATTTATTATATTTTTTACATTTTCTGGACCACGCTTGGACCAGCATTCCAGCCAATGTATTCGTTTTACTGTAGCCATTAATATTTTTAAAGATATATATGCGGCTAATCCAGACGCTGACCATAATATATATATACTATATATATATATCATATATATATAATATATATATATATATTATATATTATATATATATATTTATAAATATAATATAAATATTATATATATATATATATAATATAATTATATATATATATATATATATATATATATATATATTATATATATATATTAGTGAATGGGACGATTAATGTCATCGTCATCGTCATCGGCAAAAATCGCATATTTTTTTTTAAAATCGTCATCGTCATCGCCATTTGGCGATTATTTTGCCGATTAATTGAACAATATTAAGATTTTTGAATAATATTAAACTCAAATAAATAATATAATAATTATAATAAATAATAATATAATAATAATATAATACAAATAATAATAATAAAAATAATATAATAATAATAATATATAATAATAATAATAATTT
>JABUQX010112871.1:0-17307 GCA_015478945.1 Trachelipus rathkii | reverse complement strand
TCAGCCCTTTTTAGCGTGCAGTGCCGAGAAAGAATCCATTCGTACGAGCATTCGCTAACAAAATAGCTTTTCTCACCTGCGGATGAACATCAATTTGGGATAGTTCCATCTCGTCACCATTTCATTTAAATACGCCATTGAGGATATTTTCACCTCAAACATATGACCCGTGTGCAGTTGTGAAAAGGTTTCAGGAGTCAGGACACAAACAGAAGGAAATTGTGCCTTTGAACAAAAAATGTATGTCAAAACTGGCTCGAGCACTTGGATCCTACTCGCAGTATGTTCATACCAAGAAACTTTTGTTTCTACAAGAGCAATTGCGGGAAACCCACAAAAACACTGATATGTTAAGCGTGAAGCTAAATAAGTAAATCTATTAGTGACACCAAACATCATTTTGTGAGACTCTACTGAAGAAAGATATGCACGAGGCCCGTAGCCTACCAACTTAGATTCGAGTACGAAGTCTGGATTTTGAGCGTCCCGCGTAGCGGGGAAATATTCTAAGACAGAGATGCACCAGAGGCAGTGCTAATACGAGAAACGCTCGGAGAAAAAAAAAAATTAAACACCTAAGAACGCCTATGATCTCCAGTCTATTTGCTACCATATTCACATGCATGTTGGATTACGTTTCTCATTACGATGCCGGACACGGAAAGGAACGTGACCGACCAGGCGAGTTTGAAAGAAGTGTAATAACAGGGCGTCTCGGATAGCTCTTCAGAAATTTCTTGCAGACGCAATTGCCAAGTAGAACTCGGTTCGAAAAATTGGATTTTAGGGAAAAAAAGGGGGGGGGGGGGGCGCTTATTTTATTATTTTTTTTTTTTTTTTTCCCCCCCAAGACGAAACACCTTTTCTATCTACGAACGTTTCTCTAAATACGAACTAGCGCCACCGCTGAGAAACGAAGAGGAACACGCCAGCGACGATAACGCCGTAGCCGCGGCTGCTATCGCTGATGCTGACGACATCGAGATGTATCCATTGATGGTTCAAGGAAGACTATCGACTTGAGGGTGCGATATTAAGAGCATCACAACAAGCTAATGAAGTGCATTTTCAAAGCCTTTTAAGTGTTTCGTATCGTCGATTTATGTTGCGATATATGCAAAGATACTATTTTAAACCTGTGGTGAGGTGAATTTTATATCTTGATTTTAAATTTCATTTTGTGTCGTTATTTATATTCACGTGTTTTTTCCTTTGTCTTTTGTAAGTGCGTGGGAGTTTCATTTTATACGGAAATAGGATGTTCTGCGTAGCCAATCTTCTTATTGAATAAAATATATAACATTCCCGCTCCTTTTTATAGGCAGTTAGTTTTTTTTTGCTTTTTATTCAAATATATAATATTTTATACATCAATGTACAATATTTTTTTTATATACAGGTTTTTAATTAAATTTTCTTTAAATGGAATGGTTTTTTATTAAACTTTTTATAAATAACCAAGAATGAAAGCGTTTTTATAAGTTGGTATTTTTTTATCGTTATAAGAAATCGCCCACTTCCTTCTTCGTCAGCAACAACAAAATTGGACATCCTTTCGATTTCCCAACTGCATATAATCTTCCCACAACCCAGAGAAGTCATCTTGTATTTTCGGGCGGTGAGTTTTCGCGTCGGCTATAATTTTGTCGTTCAACCAAAAAATAAATTCGGTCGCCAGTTTTATCCATTCGTCTACACACTCGTCGCAAAGTTCCAAACCCTCGCGTATGTTAGTAAAGAGGGTTGCTACATCCCGTTTCCTTTCAACGAGGTAAGACAGGGACTTTTCTTTGCTCTTAAACGCGCCGTTAATCTTCATCTGAAGAGCTTGCAAGGCGACGTACCAAACAGTTTTCACCTTCTTCATTCCAATAGTCCGATCGCCTATTAGGTAATACAGGACGTACCCTTCGCAATTTTTGATCCTTCGGATTTTCGATATTTCTTTCTTCACATCTTCGGGGGATATCGCGTGGTATTCCGGTGTTGAAATTTCGAAGAGTTTGAAAAATTCCAGGCCCGCTTGAGGGGGGACGGTCGTCAATGATTCGTCGTCGTCGTCGTCGTCGTCGTCGTCGTCGTCGTGCTCCCTTTGGCCACCCACCGCCGCCACCTTTTCGGGGAACGAAATCATCATCAAACCGTAGATTTCTGGTTCCTTTGAGCGAATTTCTTCGACGACGATTGGACTAACGCGTCCTTCCTTCTCTTCAGAAGGCGCGTTAATAACCATCAACACTTTAGAAAAAGTTGTTCAAAATATTGTAGTTTGGCGGGTCCCCATTTCTGTCGAAGTGTTTTATCTGCAGCACCCGCCTTCGCTACCAAACGCGCGATAAAGCACTTGTCTTGTGTCCCGAATATTTATCGATGTCGGAGCGAGTCTGTTCACATAATCCATGTACACTTCTCTAGAACCACGATTGACAGTAGTACTCGCCCGCCCCCGATTTCACCTCACAGTTATGATGGAAAAATAGCGCCGCAGCCAATCCCGTCGCATTTTTGTCATAGCAATATAAACCCTCAAAGTTTTGGCTTTCGCCGAGCTCCCTCGCGTTGAATTACGATGCCAAAACTTTTCATTCGACTATTTGTTTTCGGGTTGAAAATTATCTTCATCGCCGATTTCGCCCGTAAACTTTTTGTGCCCATATAGCGATTAATCCAACCGTCGTACACTCCTCTCCTTTCCACCTCGATAAAAGTGAAGAACCTCGACTCACGTTCTTCCTAATCCACATCGTCTCTCGAGTAGGGTTTCGTCTTCCGATTTGCAATTGAAGATATCTTCTAACTAAACGTCGTTGTAGTTGCCACCGACACCCATCCTACACCTGGTCTTTCATAAGAAATAACCGATCTGGTTCTGGGACCGTATACCTTATTTCTCCAGTGCACGTGCCGTAAGATATTATTTTCAAGGATGTATTTTCAACCGAAATTTCTTTGGCATGTCAGGTGGCCGCCTTCGCGAAACTGAATCTGGCTTCTCTCGCTCGGTTTGTTTCGAAGGTTTTCATTAGGCTTTCTTTTTGAAATTCGGTATCTTCTGCTACTGCCAACATATTTATTTTTTTTTTAGCAAAGACAAGTGTGCTATTTCTTTCCTCCGCAACCGCGAAGGGATTCTTTCCTCTTTTCTCGATTCCGCGGGATCATTGGGGAACCTTCATTCTCCAAGTCTGATGACCAAAACCCTTTTAAAAAGAATGAATACGAATGAACATTATGTTAGTGGAGGAGATAAATTATTTTTAAATAGTGTTGAAATAAGTACTCAAACCAAAAAAAATATAATTATTTATTTCTATAGATGATAAGTTAAAACCATCTCACCTAATAAAAAATTTACGAAGAAATCTTCTCGAAAGAAATATTTCAGTCCTTCTCCGAGAAATATTGAATAAATAAATCGGATCTGTTAAACAGCCGCGGAAGGTGGTTTCTGAAGCGAATATAGTCACTTATGTGCGGTGAAGGTTAACACACGAGAAAAGTGTATGTAAAACCAGACTCGATCAAGGGCAGCATCCGGCACCTCGACTCGTGCAAGCTCCCAGCGTAATGAATCTATCACCGATTGGGTTACACCCCTTTTTGATGCCATTTTATGAACTCATATAGTGACGCCCTCCATTTCAAGAACTCAATATAAAGTCGAAAGTTCTAAGTCGGTTGCAAATTCCGCAAACTTAAAATTTTTTTGTTCAGAATTAATTATTATTTTTTGTCATGAAATTTTTTAGATTTTCTCACGTTAGACCTGTCGACTTATAATCAATTCCCTTCCCGACGTCACCTCTATATCGGTTTCAAGCGAAATAGTTTATCTCCTTTTCTTAACAAAGGTGTTACCGCCGCGGAAAACCACGTTACGGTCGTTTTTATCTCGTACCAGCCATCTTATATCTTTTTCGGTGTCCCTCGAAAAAGTCACTATAAATAGGTTGTCGCCCTCTACCGGGAATCGCAAAAAAGCGGTTCACCCTACTGAAAACCGCTTTCGAGTCACATCTTTTGTTAAGCCTTAAAGTATCTTCAAACCGATTATGAGGTCATATAGTGACGCCTCATCGGGAACTAAGATAAGTCGAGGTCAAAAAATTTTTTTTGCCCCCCCAAAAAAAAATTCCGAAAACTTAAAATTTTTTTTGTGATATATTATTTATTATTTCTTTTCAAATTTTTTTTTAGATTTTTCGCACTGTAGAACCGGTCGACTTATAATCAGTTTCCTTCCCGACGTTTCACTATTATCGGGTTGAAGCGATAGTTATCCCTAAAAGGTGTCACTCCGCCGCGAAGCATACACCCGTTAGGTCGTCTGTTCTTTTCGGTTCGCCTTCGAACGCACTATGATATAGTGTCCCCAGTACGTGAATCGCAAAAAGCGGCCTGAACGCTTTTTCGAGTACCATTGTGTTAAGCTTAAGTATCTTCAAACCGATTATGACTCCACATATTCGACTGGACTGGCCTCATCCGCAGAATGGAAAAGAAGTCTAAGTCATAAGGTGCAAAATTCCGAAACTTAAAAAAAAATTTTGTTAATGATTATTATTATTTTTTCAAGAATTTGGGTGTGTAGGATTTTCGCACTTATGAACTTCGACTTATATCAGTCCTTTACTGGCGTCACTATTTTATCGGGTTGAAGCGATAGTTTTCACCTAAAAGGTGTCGCCCGAGCACGTTAGGTTCGTTGGTGGTTTCTTGTTCGGTACACCTTCGAAAAGTCACTATAATATAGTTGCTCGCCTTACTGGAATTCCGCCGCAAAAAAGCGGCTGTGAACATCTTTCGAGTAGCCATTTGAATGTTAAAGGCCCGTGTGAAATGTATCTTCAACCCGATTATGACGTCATATATAAAGTGCGCCCCTCATCGCGAGACTAATATAAGTGCGGGAAGGTCTAAGTGAAATGTCCGGAACTTTAAATTTGTTTTTTTTTAATTTTATTATTATTTTTTCATGAATGTTGAGAGGATTATTGTGTAAAGCATATTCCTATAACTGATTCTCTCAAGAGCGCATGAATATTTTGCCGACAAGCTCCAATGCATACGAATCTGTGCCACGAAGCAGACTTACCTACTTCGTTAACACGATCGCACAACAATATCATACATTATCTGAGCTGAAGACTTACAAGAATTTGAAGCAATGTAAGTGTTAGAGAAATTACCGAGTTCCGTCCAAAGATCAGTGTGTAGTGGAGCATAAATACTTCTCAGACGATACAAGATATTAAAAAGTTTATGAGCTTTTCTTATCGAACGAATTGCGAGAAGCCATGAAATCTTTAGACATAAGGGGTTTTCAACATAATCTCTTGATATATTTAAATGCACCAGAGTACGCGTTCGTCTAGTCTAGCATTTTTACATATTGTTGACTGTTAATTTCTTCTCCTCGCAGTCAGATAGCAGAGCTACGAAATAAAAAGTTGCAAGAAAAGCTACAAAACTGGTAGAAAATGCGATTTAGATTATCTTCGTCGAGAAATTATCGAAACAACTATATATCCATTCAAGCATTATGACTAGCTAGAAGTAAAATGAAATTTAGTGTGTTCGTACAAGAAATATTATAGTTTTGATTCGTAGGAAGAAACAGCTCGCTAGCACGACGAGACTTAAGACGCAGAATTGTCGTACAGCAGTCCAGTTGTATTTTGACGTACCATAACATCGGCACAGCTGAAGTCGTTGTCCAAAGTCTATACATAAGTAGTAGTCTGCAAAAGAGCAAATAAAACAAGTAAAGGCATTGGCCTTGAATTAGACCACTCTAGATTGAAAATCCATTCCGTAACCTCTGAGAAATGGTATTTGGTATTGCACATGTGCGTCGGTTATAGCGTAGTGCCAGAGAGTATATTTCCTTCGCATTATCAGCAGTATCGAGGATTATTAGACTATATTTTAGATCATATTATTAGTAGGCAGTATATGCTTCATCGAAGGAACTTAAAGATATAATTAGTATATAAGTCGATAATAAATATATATGTTAATATAAATAATATATCCCGAAGTAGAAGTAGATTTCTATAAGTATGTTACAAGTAAATAAATTTAACCCAACGTTAATTTTTTTATTTTATAAGTGAATAAAAATATAATATTTTAAATATTAATTTATGATATCTCAATAGATATTATGATATTATATAATTGAAATAAATTAATAAAATAGTACATAAAAAGTTTTTTTCATGAAAATGGGTGCTCATTGTACAAGAAGTGTTTTATTTCTTTGGAAATATTTCATTTAACTTAGTATTGACAACTAGAAAACAACTTATTATCCTATTGTATATAGTTTATAAACAGAATAAAAATGTCAAAAATTTTATTTTTTGGGAATAGGGTTGAAAGTACGAATATTTCGATAAAAAAATTTAAAGCAGATTTCTTTAAAATAGAAGAAGCTATGTACTTTTTTTGGCTAAAAATATAGCTTATACTTAAAAGAAGTTTTTTGTTTACAACAATAAATTATTCTAATATTTAATATAATATACTGTACTATCTACTGGGAAACCAAGTCCCTTCAGCGTACTTTTGGAATTTATTTTTGAACACCATTGTTTATTAGCAGTTTAGAATGTACTGTTAACCGGTAGTAAACCGATATTAAAACTGACGACAAAAATTTTCAGGTTGCAGGCATGACAATGAGCATGCCTTCTTTTCGAATGCCAGTCATTCCATCTTTCAGAACATCTACACTTGCATTTCCTTTTTTAATCCCGCCCTCCCATGCTCAAAGCTTGCACTTTGATTTTTGAGGAATTTTCTTTATTTCACCACTTCGGTCTTACTAAGGTCACCAGTGACTACCCATCCTATTAGCAACTGACATGTGACGCCCTCATCTTAAGTATAGAATACCCGGTCGCGCTTGTGCTGTCGCGCGGCTGATGACGGGTGTCCGTAGCAATTCATGTTCGAGGGTTGCATTTCTTACGTAGCTAACCCGGGGCGGGTGGGGCGCACGCCTGCGCCTTCCTCTTCCTAGATAAAGTCCCGGGGAGAACTGTCAATGTCGCAAATAAGTCAAGTTCATAGTGCCAAATAATTGGCCGAAAATCTATGAGAAGAATTTTTTTTGGAGAGTGTTAAGACCATTTTAACAATGTGAATTATTTTTATTATTACATGCACACGTGATGTTCTGTTACGCTAAATTTTCCGTTTCGCACTTAAATTAAGAAGAGTCCATACTGGAACATCAGTCAGAAGTGTTAATACCCTTACATACGACAGATCCCTAGATCAACTTATAGTATCCCCGTGTATTTATAAATACAGTCTGTTATGTTTGGCTCTAGATCCTGAAACGCTCCGCACCATACGTACATCAGTCCTCAGGTTTGAACGCGCCTCACTTGATAGAGTTAGTTATCCGCTTTAGTCGCGGCGTCTCAACAATTCACCTCGGCCGACAAGAGATCCAGTAACTCTGCGATAATATTTTAGAAGACGACTGTACGTTTCCTAAAGGTAATCTTCAATATAATCCTACGACAATAATTCATACTATTCAAAAAATTCCTCGTTTCTTTCCCTTTATAATTTATTTGTGTTCTATATGGTTATCAGAAATTATTATCATTATTAATATAGTGATTAACCCATGTTTACTGAGAAGAAAATTAGTTATTTCTATTATCTATACTTTTATTCATACTATATAACCTTTACCCAAATCTGGGCAAATAGCGAATTTTTCGTGCCATATTTTACTTATTATTGATTATTATGTGCGTGGATCAATAGTCATAAAGCTGGAGTATACTACTTTTAATAACTTGACATACAATAATACAAACCAATGGTTGACAAGAGAGTCCGGCTTGAGGACATGCTTCAAGATCGATCTGCTACCAATTGAATAATCTCTACGTTTATTAATAAAAATAAATTATAAAAAAATTTTAGATATTTAGTAAATTGTATCACTAAAGTCATTATTTAATAATTCATTTATTTACCTAATCTACATAACAAACTTAAATAGTATAAAAAATAGTCTTTTTAAATTGCTATATTCTACTATTTGCGTAATGATAGTTAATGTAAATTGCGAATTTTGTAAAAAAAAAATTCACCCTAAAGCAACCTGTTATATAATCCACATGATTAAGTTTCAGCAGTTAAATAATATATATGCTCAGGTACCAAAACAACTGTAAAACTAGTAAATTATAAAAATCCTTTCAAGAAACGACAGATGCATACTGAAGTAACGCATGATCTACATGGTATTACACCAGTAGACTATGGTAAACGGTTACAAAGAACTTATATTAATATTCAACGTTAACCGAGAACGCTACCCGCCCCAAACCTTCGAACTGTAACACGTAGTAACCGATAACGCGTGACCCAATTTCATGAAAATACAGTCTGCCGCCCAAGTAATCCTCTTCGTGAACGTGAAAATATTACAGAAATCTTAATTTTATTTTTTATAGTTGTAAATTAATAATATATATATATATTAATACTTATTAATATATATATATATAATTTAATTACCTTAACTGCATTCTATGAATTATATATTATTATTTATATTTAGTATTTTCGCCCTTATAAATTCATTCTGGAATCCATATTATATATCATATACCCATTACCTAGTAACTATATCAATACTTATTATCGTCGAGTTTGAATCGTAGTATTTATCACCTTTAATAAAAAAAATATTATAGGTATGATCTTCCCCCTATATGCATATAAACTAATATATTAATATAGTATTATATTATATATATATCGTATATAATATCCATCATACTGCTCATACGCATATGTACGCTTAATTCTGCGCATATGTATACCTATTAGTTTTTCTCTTATTTTGTTTCACAATTTATTGAGCCCAAAACGCGGCAACTCTAATTATGAGTAAAGTTAAACCATTTTGGAGGATTTATTTTTATGACCCTCGAAGAGAGGCTTTGTGGTGCAGAACTCCTCTAAAATAGACAAAATAAGTAATAAGGTGTGTCTTTTACGCTGGCCCCATGACAACCTCACGGAATGTATATTCACTAATAAAAGCATTTATATATTGAACGCTCATGTGTCGAGGCGCGTCCAACAATAACTCGGAACATAATACGACATGAAATAGTCTGGTATGAAATATATGTTCGCGAACGAGAATAAATGATCTTCAGAGTAACAGACTTAGCGCCTTGTCATGAACAGTTTTAAACATTATTTAATAGTAAAGTATAATAGGAATTTTGAATTAACCTTTAATTTACATTAGTTGACCATTTTATTTTTTTAGAGGATGGCTTCTGTTGAAAGCGCTCTCTCACATGCAACTGCTTCCACCTCAGCTTACAAAAATACACGGAGCATATGGTAATATTTTATTTGATATATCTAATACACTATTAGTATATAGAGAGTTCAGCTATACTTAAATATAGATTATTCATATAATAGTAAATAAATACTATAAATTAATAAGTCGTAATAGAATATTCTAAAGTTGCTAAAATTCACTGAAAACTTATAAAAATTATTTTATATTTAGTGTATAAATATAATTTTATTATTAATATATATGTAATAATCATCTAAATTTATTCATAGAATTATATATATTTTTTTATAGTAATTTTATACAAAAGTGTTCGAATTACTGAGCCTATATAATCGACTTAAAATTAATATATATCAATGATTCCTTTAACCCTTGAATTACTATCCATACTATATATAATCTGTTTGTAAAGGCGATAAGTATTCATACCTAAAAAAGCGGTTGTACACTACTTACATAGCTGACATGAGCATCCTCATATGTTTATAGTATAGTCCGTATTATTTATTCTAGTATGATATATTCACTAATTCAGATAAAATGTCACTATATATAATATATATAAGTATATAAATATAGCCTTGTCTCCACAATCACCCCTGCATATATCGCTATAACACATTTAGGCGGGCCCGAAGTTGTATATAGATATATATATATATATTTATTATATATAATATATAAATCTCGTCTTCAGCTTTATCTAAGTAATATGATTAATACTATAAATAATATTATTTAGTAATTAAGTCTTAAATAAGATAATAATACCGACAACCACACATTATGACGTCAATAAATATAATAACCAAAATTAATTAGGATTGTAAAGTAATCATATAGGGAATATAAATCATTAATATTAATTTCAATTTTTTAATCAACTTTAATACAAATTATATTAATACGAATAAATCTTTAATAATTTTTATTCTTGTGATAATAAATTATATATTATATTAATTTACTTTATTAAGTGATAAAATTTTTACTTTAAGTTTATATTACTCTATACTTATTATATGAGCTACTAATTATTCAGACCATTATATTAATCATAAGTTCCACTTCCATGAACTATCGACAGCTTTAGGTATCGTGGTCCGCCCAGAAGCTGTGCTCATCGTGTAAAAAAGCTGCCATATACGAGCGTTGTAGATACAACTAATATAAGAAGACAGCTTGCTGTATAGAATAAACAAAGCTATACTTGGCCTCCAGAGACCGACAGTGACCACGGAAAATCTTTTAAACACAGCTTATAAGAATAGCGTACAGTTATGTATGTTAACCTAAGTAAGTTTGTAATTCCCGCTACTCCTTACACGTACTAAAGTCGTGCATTAATATATCTTTCATGATTTTATTGTGCTTCCTTCTACCTTCGTATGAGGAAAAATATTCTATTTGTTGCAGAGTATAGCGCATTTTTATTCGCTCAGATAAGGGGGGAAGTGCTCCCCTGCCCCTGCCTACGCCATATTATAATATTAATAGTAATATACTGACGTTTATGATCTGATAAGTACAACATTTTATATATATAATTATTTATATTATATATATATACTATATATATATATATATAGTAGTATTGTTGACAGATTGAACTTCGACACCTTTTTCCGATGATTAAAATGGAGTCGGCAAGCATATGTTGTCCATAAACATTTCATTGAATATGCCAATGAAATCGAATGGACACATTAAATGTATTACATGAGTAAATTTTTGATCCATTAGTCCCTTAGGTTTGATATTAAGGCGATACATGTAAGCTGCCCCCGAGAATGAAAACGGCGAAAATATTCCGTGACATGTACCTCCGCATCTGATCCTTCTAAATCTCTGGTAAACTGTACAGAAATAACGTTTACAAAGTTCGAATTTTATAATAATTGGTGTATCTGATGATATTGTCATAAGTGTGAACCTAGTAATTATAATATATGATATATATAGTGTCGAAATTATTGTCACTTATTAACAATTTCATATCTTATCTATTTTAAATAAAATCCTAACCCTAATTGATTATATATTATTTTTATATTATTTATTTTAAATTTTAATTATTAAATTTATTTATTTTTAAATTTAGTAATTATTAATTTTTTTATTAGTTTTAGCAAATATGCTCTACGCTAACTTATTATTATATTATGATTGGAACTATTAGTATTATTAATTATTATCGTATATTATTTATATTACTTATTGAATTATTATTATTCTTAATATTATTATTAATTATTAATTTATTCATTCCCTTCTCTATACTAGACTAAGGTTCATCAATTATATTAATCAGTGATTGATAAGCGATATTAAAGTTAAATTAATTTTATATTAAAAATAATATATAGAGAAGACAATATGTAAAGGATATAGGAAAGTTTCTGGTTGATGCAAAAGCATATAGTAATAGATAATCATATAACGTTAGTACTATAGTATAATTATATTTTTATTTCGAGTATTTTCTCCTGTGCGGAGCACAACGTATTATTTGTCTCCGACACCGCAACCGCTCTCTCATGGCAGCCAAGGCGAAATATAGTGTCGCCTGGTCGCGCAACCATATACGCGGCGAACTCGCCACGAGCAACACATCCACTCGATCTCTGGGCCGCGCACCCTTGAACGAAACACAGCGCGCTTCACCTCGCTCTTTTGCAATGAGCACCGCAATCACCAGCACTCCGCACGAGAATGCTGCTAACCCGCACCTATGACGAGCATCCGTCAACACGACCAAAGTTTGCGCACCACCCCTCGCCGCTCTACAGCACAAGGCCTGATACTACACCAGCAAAACGTATTATGACTAGTCATCAGTATAGTGATTAGGTACGTCTATATATATAAATATATAATATAGTATATAATTCTATATATATATAAATATACGTAGATATTATATGCTGGAATAATGATGATTAAGTACTATAATAGTAAGTCATCGAAGTTTACTATAGTAGTTATGCAAATGAGAGAGTGTACGAACACATTAAAATTAGTTTTCCTCTCCAGATAACAAGATTAATT
Source organism: Trachelipus rathkii (assembly GCA_015478945.1). Classification (NCBI taxonomy): domain Eukaryota; kingdom Metazoa; phylum Arthropoda; class Malacostraca; order Isopoda; family Trachelipodidae; genus Trachelipus; species Trachelipus rathkii. The sequence continues at coordinate 4,901 of JABUQX010112871.1, read as the reverse complement.
AAAACTTAATTATTTATTCCCACCTATTGCATGATATGGTTCTATAATTTTAATGATATCAGGATTATGGTTTACCTTATAGAAATCCTTACAATCTCCGACCATGGCTACTATCCACTCTCTCCCAGCTTCTCACACTTTGTTCCCTTCGCATATCTCCGTCCAGCTCAATATTATTAGCGGTGTTGAAGCGATAGTTCTATCCTATAAAAATTTGGTTCCACATTTTTCTTACATTGGATGCAGCTCTTCCTTTTCACACACAGATAAAAGTATCTCCTTACAGGACCAGCAACTTGTACACCTCTTTATAAAGAAAAATTTTTTTAAAGGCCTTTATATAATACAAAGGTATAAATGTGAAAAACAATACCTGGTCCAGGCAAAAGGCACTATAATATCCACGGTGCTGATTAGTCTCGCGATGCAAACCCCTTTTAAGGGTGTGGCATTCACATAAACGACAAAATCACCTTAATGCTGACCCCTCACTCTCGGATCACGCAATTTTAAAGCCATTTGACAGCCTCCCGGTAATTGAAAGTTGGTTTTTGCCGTCACGGACTTGCATGCCTGGTTTTTGATGTACACGTTAAACCCTTTCGTCTTTAATAATCTGTGTGTAAGATACTTCGGTTTTTTTAAATATTCTAAGTTTTAAATTGATTGAGTTTCTTAACAATCACCAGTGTCATCTTCCTCAAACCCTGATTATAATTCGTACATCTCTGTATTTCATCTTAAACCACTAAAGCTGTACGTCAGGTTTTTGAGCGTTCTGACTTCAATCGGAACTAACTAAGTCTATAAGATCGCACTCATGGTTGTCTAAGCTCGTTATCATATTTTAGCTTTAATATAATGTATTTGTAATATTTGTATTGTTGTCATATGTTTGTTTGACATATGTCTAGTTTGTTTTGTTTCCGAGTTGTATCTTTTATCTTTATATCTCGATACACTATAAAGCTGAGATGTTTCTGTATGTTGCTGTTTTTGACTTAGAAATTTCTAACGCACTGTGTGTTTTAGGTCCTACTCTACTATCTCTTAGTTGCAATTTTCTCTACGGCAAAACTTAGCCTGTTGGTTGTTAGTTCCACTCGTATGCCAAAACGCCATGTGTGGTGCGCTAGAAACGTCTCCACGTGTTACTACTGTGATTGAAGGCGATAGAGTTTTTCCAAAATTACTCCGTCTAAAGGTATCAAGCTAGCCACATGATGCAGAGTTTGAGCTCACCTAATTTTCGATCCTGGCATTCTGGTATCACTCTGTCTCCTAACTCAAACTGACTATGTTCACTAGTACAGTTAATAGGACTACTTTAGGCTCCAAATTTAGAAACCAGCATTCTCTCTCTCACATTTTTTCTAAAAATCATGGCCATCTTGTGATCTTCAAGTTCTACCTTGCTCAATGCTCTGCCCGTTCTTCAAACTCTCGATACAGAGTTTGATGAAAAACTTAGCTACCATCCGTATCAATCGATAATTGAACTAAATAGTCGGATGAGTTAGTGCCAGGCCCTCACCCCTTGACCGATCCTTATCAACATTCGTCAGAAATGAACCAAAATTCTCGAACCGTTTGTCCTTAATCTTAATCTTTCTTCTTTGTCTGTTATATTTCTTCACTCTGGGCCTGTATTCATCGCAGCTCTCACTCTCTATCTGTTTTCTTTCGATCTCCCCAAAGTGTTATTTGGAAAAGAACACACTCCCAACATACTGCGAGAAAATTATGTTTTTGCCTTTGCGGTATTCAGGCAGCATTAATTTAACAGAGTACATGATTTCTATTAAAAATGTCACCTTGAATGACCACAGCTCCGATGGACAGGTCAGTTCACTCCTCATGTGCATGAACGAAAGTAATTCATCTCTGTGATCGGGACCTTATAATGACTCACTTAATAGCTAAACTTATCCCGTAAACCTATGGTTATCTTAATGGTGGTCGTAATACATAGTGCTAGTCACACGGCCACCGAACCGCTTTTATATAATATATTTAGTTTATCTTCGTCGTACAAATTTACCAAAATCTTGTCCCAATCTTTATTTTTCCATCAAAATAGCTTTCATGTATAATTTTGATGTCTTCTCCATGACAACCCTCGATAATAATAATTTATTATTTACCTTTTTTTCCCGACGAGAGCTTTAGAGGACCTAAATGCAATAATCTTTCCTGCGGACCTCTATCTTATCCACTCACAACGTCTTTAAAATTTTAAAATATAGTTAAACTCCCTCTTCTCTGGACTTCCCTCGTCTTTGGCCTATCTAGGATCGTACTACACATTGTTGAGTTAAACCGTACCGCAGCCCGTTATGATTTATCCCTAAAAAAAGGATTTGTGATTATACAGCGACGTTTACCTTCGGAATAAAGATCAACAAATAAAAACGTGTATTTTTTTTATGGTCAGTTTATGTTCTATTTATGGGTTCCACTTCGTATAAATATTTTTTAAAGTGTGTACTTTTGGTTTTATATAACATATTATATTAATTAAATATTATATAGTTATGTAATATATTCGGTTACTCATAATATAGTAACCTAGGTGACATATCTAGTCTCTAACAGACGGGTATATATAATTATAATTTTAAGAATAAATAATATATAAAATAATATATATATTTAGGGTAGACTGTAGACTGTATCAAAAGCTGGAGATAATTGTTGGAAAGGAGAAACGCAGCGAAAATGGAACAGTTCAAATTGTCTGACTGAGTTTGGAAACCAGGAATAAGATAATAATGACAATGCTCAACAGAATTAGTGTTTCAAAGTTTTCTCAAATACCGCATAATGAACGGATTATGTGTGTGAAGAGAGTTTTTTTTTTTTTTTTTTTTTTTTAGAGAGAGAGAGTGAGAAAGAATATAATATATATATATATATATATATATATATATATATATATATATATATATATATATATATATATATATATATATATACATATATATATATATATATATATATATATATATATATATATATATATCGCAGAAACAATCATTTTGTTATAGACTTTCTCGTCTTAAAACGTCGTCATTTTTTTCAGCCAATTTCAACTATCCAATTCACGTTGACTTTCAGCATGCCCATGAAAGTATTTAAATATTAACAAACGTCAAAACCTGTCTAATTTTGATTTTAAAGGTCAGACCATTTTTGAGCTTCTTTATCGTCTCAAATTATTGAACGTATCCAGAATAATATATTGCCAGTTATAATAGTGTTTAAATATAATAATAAAAAAAAAGTAAAGACTCTTAATAAACACCCACAGGAATTCCTAAACTTCCTTACAAAGCAAGTACACAAACTCAACCATATCTATAAGACAACACGAGCTCAACAACAACAACAACAACAACAACAACAACAACAACAACAACAATAATAATAATAATAATAATAATAATAATAATAATAATAATAATAATAATAATAATAATAATAATAATAATAATAATAATAATAATAATAAAAATAATAATAAAAACCATCCAATTTTCTCGCATTCCAAACCAAAAAAAAAAAAAAAAAATTTCCGCCTTAATTTTCAGTTCCCAAAGTTTATGATAACAAAAAAAATATATATATAATAATAATACTAAAATAAAAAAAAGGAAAAAAAATGGAACAAAGCATGATAATGATAACGACTTTCTTCAAAAGAAGGGAAAGTGAAAGAGAGATAGAGAGGAGGAGGGGGGAAGCAAAAAAGGAAGAGGAGGAAAACTTATTATTATATATTACATTATTATGAAGTAATCACTTAAAATTTTACAAAGCGTGATTAATGAATAGTTCCCGTTTATATTATTATTATTATTATTATTATTATTATTATTATTAATATTAATATTAATATTATTATTATTATTATTATTATTATTATTATTATTATTATTATTATTATTATTATTATTATTAAGCTTATTATTATTTATTATTATTATTATTATTATTATTATTATTATTATTATTATTAGTAGTAGTATTATTATTATGATTATTAGTTATTATTATTATTTTATATCTATTACTATTATTCTTATTTTGTGCCTATTACCATTCTTATCATTTTATACCTACTATTATTACCCTTATTTTATACCTATTATTATTATTATTATTATTATTATTATTATTATTATTATTATTATTATTATTATTATTATTATTATTATTATTATTATTATTGCATTATTATTATTATTATTGAAATGTCATGGAAACTTAAATTTTATAAATTCCTGACGCTATACAAAAAAAAAAATACACAAACAAAAAACTAAATAAAATACATCAGTACAAAAGTCCATTAAAAAAATAAGGATAAAAAAATAAGCAACAAAACACGAAAACAATTGAGCAAATTATTCAAAACAATCACACAAAAAAAACACAAAACGAAAAAAAAACAAACAAACAGAACCACTGATTTGAATCGTCTTATTATATATATATATATATATATATATATATATATATATATATATATATATATAAAAACAAATAGTAATATACACACATATATATATATATATATATATATATATATATATATATATATATATATATATATATATATATATATATATATATATATATATATATATATATATATATATATATATATATATAAAAATATTTTATCAAAACATATATATATATATATATATATATATATATATATATATATATATATATATATATATATATATATATATATATATATATATATATATATATATATATATATATATATATATATATATATATATATCAGGACAAAAAAATTGCAATATCACGCACGACAATCCATAAGTCATTGCTAATAAGTTTCAAAACTAAAAATAATAATTAGGTTT
>JABUQX010112870.1:20000-30670 GCA_015478945.1 Trachelipus rathkii | reverse complement strand
ATATATATATACATACATATACTTTAAATAAACATATATAACATATATATATTATATACATATATATATATATATATATATATAAGATATATATATAAAAAATATATATATATATGATATTATATATATATATATATTATATTAAGTTATTTATTATTATATATATTATATATTATATTATTATTATATATATATATATATATATGATATGTTTATATATATATATATATATATATGTATATATATATATATATATATATTATTATATATTATATATAAATATATATATATATTTATTATAGCTATATTATATATATATATACATATATATATATATTATTATTATATATATATATATACATATATATTATATGTTTATTTATATATATATATATATATATATATGTTATTATATATATATATAGCATAGTACATATACATATATATATATATACATATATATATTATATATTATTATTATAATATATGTATATATATATTTTATATATATATATATATATGTTGGTATTTTGGTAGCTATTCATATTATTATATATTATTATTATTATATTATTATATAGTTATATATATATATTATTACATATATAATATAGTATATATATAGAAGATATATATATTATTATTATTATTATTACATATATATATTACATTATTACATATATATATACATATAATATTAAGTTATATATCTATCTATATTATATATATATATATATATATTATTATATACATAATATATATATAGATATATATATATATATATATATATATATTTATATATATATATATATATATATATTATATTATTATATATTATATTATTATATATATATATATAATATATACATATATATATATATAAACATACATATTACATATTATTATTATATATATATATATTATATATTATATATATATATATATATATATATATATATATATTATTACATATATTATTGGCTATATTTATTATTACATATTATGATATTATATATATATATACATATGTTATTATATTATTATTATTACATATTATTATTACATATTATTGGTTATATGAGTTATTAAGGTTATTGTTATAGAAGATATATATGTATATATATATATACAGAAATAGTATGTATTATATATATATATATATTACATATAATATATATACACATATATATATATATATATTATATTATTGTTATATTATTATATATATATATATATATATATACATATATATATTACAAATATATATATATATGGTATATTATATATATATATATATATATATATATATACATATATATAGTATAAAGCAGCAGGCAGTATATGAGCAGAGGAGCAGCAGGGCGTGGTATATATATATATATATATATAGCAGCGCAGCAGGCGCATATATATATAAGTATAGTATAGCAGAAAGCATATATATATATATATATATAGTATATATATGCGCATATATATATATATATATATATATATATATATATAATATTATAACACATATTTTCTAAAAACTTCTCACTAAAGCAATAAGCTGTTCCAATCTAAGTGGGGTTCAGGAATACTACAAGAGAGACATTTTCCATTATTATAATTACAATACACACAATGTAACTGAAGATCAATGATAATATATAATTTAATCAAATATTTAAAAATATATAAAAATCTATCTAACCTATCTAATATATACACCAAAATATTCTCAATATAAATTCAAACACTTAATTCATAAAGTACACATTAATCGTTCTCGCACTTCAAATTAACACATAAAAGTTAACCAAGTATCATTATTTAAATTGCTATATAAAAGAGTCAATGTTTCTCTTAAAAAAATACAATACACATTAATCATCACCGAAAAGTTATCAAGTATACTTTTTACAATCCTCATCTGAAAGAGTCAATGTTTCTCTTAACGAAAGTATTATATACATTAATAAAAACCTTAAGAAAACCTTGTTACTACGTAACTTTTGTCAGTAAGTCCCTGTAGCTTTATTATAGGGAGTGCTATATCGGCACCCTCCAATTCTTCTTTAGTGGTGTCCACACCACCTGAGCTCCACCAATAACTCTGGATCCGCACACCAGCTTTGCACCGGATCCACAAATTAGTTTTGCAACAGTTCCGCACCAGGTCTCCAATCGGTTTTGCACCAGGTCTCCAATCGGTTTTGCACACCTGCTTCCATACTAGGTCTCCAACAGGACTCCATATTGGGTCTGCAACAGGACTCCATACTAGATTGCAACAGGTCTCCATACTGGACCCCGATTCACGGGACACGAATAACTCCATATAATCTCCATTAAACTCCTTTGTCAAATTCGCTCCAACCACCTACACCACATGATCCAGGGCACCATTCTGCCAATAACGATCAACACTTAAGCACCTCCATGACTGTCTGCCAAAACATATCTGATTTTCGTTCTCAAATTTCTCCCGTATCACAACTTTCATTGGGAGTTTACTTGGTTTATAAACCAACTTATTATAATATATATATATATATATATATATATATATATATATATATAAATATATATATATATATATATATATATATATATATATATATATATATATATATATATATATATATATATATATATATATATAGAGTTCTCTCTTGGCTCCGTCTTGCTAAGACAAAAATTGAGCTCACCCCCTCCTAGATTAGGGCTCTGCCTGTGAGCGGTCGTGTTAACTGTAATATACAGAAGGTATATATATATATATATATATATATATATATAGCATATATATATATATAAGGTTAATATATAAATATATATATATATATATATATATAGTATATATATATATATATATATATATATATATATATATATATATATATATATAATATATACTTACTTCCACAGGTTTCGTGATAAGGAAAAAGAGATTTACATGTATTGACAACAAATGGTCGATGGATACCTCCGATTCAAGATTCCAAGCCCATCACAAGCCCAATTCCTTACTGGGTCCTCATATGAAGAGCCTAGTGGACGATTCCGGGTTTACGGAATGCCAAGTTCAACCCAGCCAAAATTCATAGACAGCTTTTCACTATCTGTCGTAGGTGAGGAACTCCAAATTATATATAAAGAGTTATATATATATATAGCAGCAGGACCTAGTAAAAAACCGAAGAGAGGCAGGGTTGGTTAGTATATAGTATATATATATAGGCATATATATATATATATATATATATATGCCTTATATATATATATATAGTATATGTATATATATATATGATATATATGATAGGTATATGTGTTATAAGGCTGGTTATATGGTAAGGCGTTATGTTATATATGTTGCTATATATATATATATATATATATATAGTTATTTACACGACACAAACATATATACATACATACATGCATACATTATATATATATATATATGTTATATTATATACATATATGAATATATATCCTGTATATATTATTATTATTATTACAGTCATCATTATCATTGTATTGAGCACATATATATATATATTATTATTACTATATTATATATGAAGAAGAAGAATATATATATATAGATATATATATATATTACATATATATATATATATATACATATATTAATATATATATATATATATAACATATATATATATATATAGTACATATATATATATATATATATATATATATATATATTATTATTATTATTATTATTATTATTATATATACAAAAAAGATATATACATATATATATAGAGTTATTATTATATATATTATTATTATATTATTATATATACATATTATGATGATTCCAAAAAAAAAAGTTGTATTACCCTGCACTGGGATTCGATGAACATATTGATTTGAATTAAGAATACGCTGATCTTTTTCTGAATTTTTGAGAAGAGTTTCCCTATAGGGTTTGTCTTCTAAAAGTTTTAATTAAGAATGATATTTTTTATTTTTCCAAAACATGATGTATTTTATAAAGATTGAAAAACAAAGCTGAAATATTAAAGAAAGACTTTATTTCCCTTTTAAAAGTTACAAATCGTGCAATACTATTTATTAAAGGGTAGATAATATTTAGAAATTGTTTTTTGAAACAAATTTTATATTAAGATATTTATCAGTTTTACAGGTTTTCCATACTTCTTCCATCAGTTTTATTCCCCTTTCAGCAATAATATTTGTTCGCGGTATATCAATAACAGAATTTTCTTGCGACCAGTGAGTTTTGAAGCATTTTTCCGCAGTTCTGCACTTAGTTTCTTTAATATTTGAAAGAAGTTTGTTATATGTTTCATTCTTAAATTTTTGGTTAGAAAACCATACCTCCTGCCAACCATAAGCTATGAAAGTAACTGGTTTTTCAAGTATTGATCTCCATTTTGGTAGCAGAAAATAACCAATAAGGGAATAAATTGCTCTGGAATTCCATCGAGCATTATGAATAAATAGATTGTAGAGATCGTGAAATTATTTTCAGTAATTTGTCATTTTCTTTATATTTTCGAAATGCACAGCATAAAATATAAAGGAACTTGAAATCATCCATATATCCAGGATTGTCCACTACAGGCATCTCTACCTCTGGAGCATACGATTTTTTTAAGACCTCATACCTTTCAGTTATTGCATCGATAAATTTAAAATTTAAATTATTACTTGTGGTATGCATATTAAAATAAAAGTCAAGAACATGTTTTAATAATCTGTCCAAAACGTGGGGTTGACAACCTATGTACTGAGGTACATTCAGACCCATGTGTAATATTTTCTGTTGTATCGTAACTACAACCCCATATATATGGGCAGAATTTACATTAAAATTATCATTTTAATGCTATCCCATGCAGAAGTCACCAAGAATACTAGCTATTCCTTTAAATATACTTTCCACTTTCACATCTGAAAACCACTCATTTGATTTCTCTCATGGAACTATGAAGACATACTACTTGATACTGCTCTTTATTCTTTACTTTTCCCTATCCTCCTGGCAGCATTTTACCATCAAAATGCGACCAAAAATCTTTTACTTCTCAAAGAATATTTATTTTCAATTTTAGCTCTTCAGCTAACCTAATCAGACGTTTGAATATGCCAGAGTGGGAAGGGGTTGGCAAATCTATCTCACTTTTTTGCAAGACTTTGACAAACTTTTGATGTCTTATGAGTTAAAACTGATAGTTCAGTAACTAATTAGGCAAGCATAGCTGTAGAAAATCTTTGATTTATTTTGAGAGAAAGATTCATTTCATCATGAACTGGTATCAGAATCAGGATGGAAGTGCTTTGAATTGTCATCTTTCATTTTCTATATGATCGCATCTCTGCCTTTTTTTTGAGAGTGACTGAATTGATAAATTTGGAGCAGGTTTATGGAGTGAGAGCCTATTTTCCCTTCAGATTCAATCTCTTTATTTATAATATATATAAGGTATATATATATATATATATATATATATATGACATAAGGCTATATATTACATAGATATATTACATATACATACATATTATTATTATTGGTTATTATTATTATTATTATACATATTATACATATATATATAGTATATATGTTAATATGTTATTGAAAGATATATTAGATATATATTATTATTATTATTATATATATATATATTATATATGCTGATATTATTATTACATATTATTAGAAGATATATTATTATTATTATATATTATTATTATATATATATATAGTTAAAGATTTATATATAGATTATATATATATATATTATATTATATATATATATATATTATATATATGTTATATATATATTATTACATATATTTAGTTGTTAGATACATATTGCTAATATATAGAGTATATATATTGTTATTATTATATACATATATATATATATATATGAGCAGTATATATATATATATATATATATATATATATATATATATAGGCTCGTTTGTTTGAAGTCACAAATTTTATATCACAAAATCCCCTTATTTTAATACTCCTTAACATATTTTAGGAAAAATTTTACTTTACCCTACCGAGTTTTTGTTGAGGTGTGGAGCTCAAAAAATATATAAAGAGGTTTTAATTTGTCCTTTTTTTATTTTCATTTTATTCTCTTCATTGTCGTTTCTTTTGTCTCTTTGTTGTGTATCATTAAACTTATTTAATCATTAACATAATTTTATCGCTTATTATTTTTATATTTAGGATGTTATTTATTATGAAAGGTTTTCAAGACGTTTTGTGTGAATTTGTGGAAGATTTTGATCTAAAGTGTTTTTTATTAATATTAAATCATTTATTGAAGATATATATATAGTAGTAGTATATATATATATATATATATATATATATATATATATATATATATATATAGTATAGTATAGTATATATATATATATATATATATATATATATATATATATATATATATATATATATATATATATATAGGTATATGAAGTTGCACTTTCAACGACAAAATCACGAAAGCCATATCTTGAAAACTACTATACCTACAGTTAAAATAATTACATTGTTGGAATCCTGGTAAAATTTATTGGAAAATGTGAACAAATAAGTAATACGGTATTTTTTTTTATTTTAAAAGTACTATAGCTATAGTTAAAATAAATACATTTTTGAAATCCTCGAAAAATTGTTAGAAAATGACAATTAATATTAATTTTTATTAATTTTAATAATAACAATACTAATAAAAATAAAATTTGTAAGGTATTACACGACAAAAGTAGGGGCCTGAGCCAAACAGAGGCCCATACCCCCGTAGGGGAGGCACCCGCGACACCCAAATACCAGAGAGCGGGGGTTCGAGACCCTCCCCCGAGGGGGGGAAATAGTCCTACCCTGTCGTTCCCCGGGAAGGCCGAGAGACCCCGACTCCTGGCATCTTTGCGGTTTCAATTCTGCGCTCTTTTTAGTTAAAAAAAAAAATTAAAACTGACGAGTCGTAAAAACGTAACAGGTCCTATATATTTTTGAATCATGTCCGTCACCACTTAAATTAGATTTATAGATCATCATATACTTGAAATATAGAAAAAAATATCGTGAACAACTGACGGAGTCGTAAAACATGGAGGTCCTATATATATATATATATATATATATATATATATATATATATATATATATATATATATATATATATATATATATATATATATAAGAGTAATATATATATACATATAAACAAATACATATATATTTAACATTCTACTTCTTCTGACTCTCACAGCTTTTCGACATCTCAAACATATTTCTGGACACAAAAGCAATAACAAATCCTTCCCCACTGGCGATCTTTTGCACTCCACTCCTTTAATTCCTTTTAGTTTCACTTTTGGAAACGTACCAGACTCAAACGAAACTTGAACCTTATATATTATTGCTATATATATATTATATGAAGAGTAATATATATATATAGCAAAGATATATAGTATATATATATATATATATATACTATATATATATATATATATATATATATATAAGGTTATATATATATATATATATATATATATATATATATATATATATATATATATTTATATATATATATATATATATATAGAAGAGTGTGTTTTTTTTCTTTATATATATATATATATATATATATATATATATATATATATATATATTTATATTTATTTTTTTATTTTATATTCTCTTGTTTTCTGTACACAAACTACGTCTCTTCTCTTTTGTAGTGATCAAATACAGGATCTAATCTTTTTTAAAATTCTTCTTTTGGACATCTCTGATTTTTTTTTCCATATTCTCCTATTAGTTTTTTAATGCGAGTAATGATTGCTTGCTCACTAAGTATGGGAAAACTCATTTTCTTCCATAAATTAATTAATTCCTCATGAATAATTTTAACTCGTTTTTGCTTCGATTTTTCATTATCAAGTAGTGTATGGTAACATCCTAGAACATCTTTCTTTGAAGGTAACCTCACGTAATCTTTGAAATGCTCAATTGTTGGCAAATTTCTTTTATGTCCTTTAGTCGTACTTGGCAAGTTTTTGGCCCAAATTTTAACATTCTTCTCTATTGTATCTCGTGACTTAAAGTAAGCCATTACACTAAACTACTGAATTCGATTACAAATAAACTAATTACTAGGGGAGTTAATCTGAAAGAGAAGATAAAAACCATGAAAAACCTTTAATTTAAAAAAATTTAAATAATAAAGAAAATTTAACTATTAAGCTTACTTTTAAGTTTATTCATACATTTTATCTGTATGTAGCTTCAATAGCTATTGTAAATACCACAATCATCACAATGATAACACGTTCAAACTCTTTGTACATATTACATAACCAAAGTTTCATCACTCATAAAATGCAATATATAAACAACCATATTTTAGTATTCAAGCTTCTCCACCTCTCAAAATATCAAATTCAAAACTAATTTTCAATTTCTGTAAGCTGATTCATCTTGACGATGGTATGTAAGTCTTGACTCAAATACTCACACGAGTTGCCACATTTCCTATTTCTTAGCATCTTTCAACCACAGAATCAGGTATAGGGCGAAGACAATCAAATACCCAAAGAATATATCAGTTACCTAAATTTGTATATTTAGTAAAGTGAATTGCCCTATTAAAGCAGAATATTAATAATTTTATTCTTCAGCCTGGGGCAACTTTTTTCATGCAAACTTAAAAGGAGCTTTACAATATTGATTAAAATGAAATAGTTTACCCAATGACATAACAGGAAAATTAAAAGGTTCTATTGTCATTACCCTAATATATATATATATATATATATATATATATATATATATATATATATATATATATATATATATATATATATATATATATATATATATATATCATATATATATATATATATATATATATATATACATACAAAATAAATACGCAGATAACTTCCAAATCCCCTAAGGAAAGATAAAACCGTTATGAATAAAAGCCCCAAGTAGGATAATTTCATAACTCTTCTCCTACATGCCATGAATTATAAATGAGAGAAATGCTTAGTTTTTTAAGGCTCCTTTTTAAACAAACAGAAAATATAAACTCTTCCTTTGAGTGCATACATTTGCTGAGCTGATTCAATAACTTTGATCAAGTCATACCTTGAGATGCGCTACGTTATATATGTTATAGCATATAGCGCGCTGCTATAAACAGATATATTATATATTGGTTATTGTTGTTATTGATATACATAAGCACATATTGGTTACATTATTGTTGGCTGTATACCCATATATATATATATACATATTGGGTTATTGCTATGGCTGGAAGATATACGATAGCTGCTATATTAGCTGCTGCTGAAGGTTGGTTGGCATGGCTATTAATAGCTGATGGGTACATATTATATGATATCTATATACATACATGATATGCGCCATATATTTACATATATACTACATATGGGCTACATAGCGAAGGTTACATATTACATATATATATATATATATATATACATATATGTATATACATATATTATATATATATATTATTTATACATATCACCATATAGTTACTGGTTATTATTATTTTTATTTTAAATATTATTATTATTATTAATCAGGGTGGCTGCTGGCTGGCTGGCGTTGGTTGTTAAGGTTGCTAAGGCTACTACATACATGGCTGGCTAAGGTTGGCTATGGCTGGTTAATATACACATATACTAATATGTTGTTAATAGTACATATTACATATATTACAAAGATATATTTCATATATATATTATATTATATATATATATATATGATATATTATTATATATTATATTATATATTATTATTATTAAATATACATATACATATTGATACATGATTATTGAAGGTTTACATATGGTTGTTATTACATACATATATGGTTGTTAGTTGATAAGATACATATGGGAAGGTATATATATATTATTACATATATATATATTATTATATAAAAAAATATATATGCATATACATATATATATATACATATATTATTATATATTATATTATTACATATATATTATTGGTTATTATATATAGATATATATGTTATTATTATATGTTATTATTATTCATATTATTATTATATATATATATATATATATATATATATATATATATATATATATATATATATATATATATTATTATTATTGAAATATATTATATATATATATATATATATATATATATATATATATGATGATAAATTATATTCACCGACAAAAAAAAATTTTGTAATGCATACTCTCTCAGTTTGTTCCACTCTTAAAAAAATGTAAGGATCATAAATATCATTTGTGTATATTAATATTTAGGGTCTTTTCAAACTAGATATTACAACTGTTGATTCTTTTGCTGGCATTTATAGTATTAAGTTTTCTGTTTTTAGTCATAAAGTTTTAACCTTGTATTATTCAATAATGAGATTTTGTAGTCTTGCATATTTGGGTAAGAAGCAAATATTGCATTTATGTTGTGATTTTGTAAGATCAGTCCATTAAGAGTTATTTCGTATTTTTTTTTTTTGATTTTACGCCATTTCGTAGCAAAGTGCAACTCCCCAAAAATTACCATTTTTTTCATGTCATAGGTGAAAAATCGTGATAATTTATTTTTAATATTCATCAATGTG
>JABUQX010112870.1:7500-10000 GCA_015478945.1 Trachelipus rathkii | reverse complement strand
ACTTCTCTTCCACTACTAATAAAAGTTTCCTTCATTTGTGTCCAGATTTGTTTAATTTTATCTTGTTCACATTCAAATGATCTACATGCAAGTCCTCTTAAATACTTTTCCTTATTACCCTTGCTCAATCCTCACTCTTCATTATTCTACTCTTCCTACTCTTATATCTCCACTATCCAAGCCCCACTAACTTAATCTTACATATAACAACATAATGATCCGATAATCCCATCCCTATTCCCCTCATTGATTTAACATCCATCACATACTTCAACATCTCCTTCTTCACCAGCACAAAATCAATCATACTTTTCATTTCGATACCATTATGAATAATCTTGTGTTGAAGAAAGTATTGTTTACACATACATCTTTCTTCACAAAAAATTAATCAATCCTCCAACAATTCTCATTTTCTCCAGCACCAAATTTAAGTACTTGTTGATCCCTTTTCTGATCACCTATCCAAATCCATTTTGATAGCCCAAAAACTATCAATCTGGAAGCTCCTACTCACCACCAAGACATCATGTAGATTATCCCAGAAAGTCTTCCACCTCCTCAACATCATCCTTTGATAATCAGATACAGAACCCATGGAGGCATCTTAACCCTTTTCACACTTAAATTTGAACTGTTTTTAGAATTTAGTATCAAATGCTAAACAAAATTCAACAGTTTTCAAAGCCACATGCCACTCATCAAAATTGCAACCACTCCTCTCCCCTCTCATTCCTTTCCTCCATCTGCAATAGCAATAATATGATTTACCACCACCATCTTTTTGCAACTGCTTTCATCTTTTTGTTTGCTTAGTCACAGCAGCAAATCAAATTCTGCTCCTCTTTCTAAATACACCCATCACCTCTCTCCTCTTCTCAACATTTATTCCTCTGTCATTCCATGTACCCATGCGATTCATACATTTTCGCCGAAAGATAGAAGGCTCACGGAGATCACGAACTTCCTGCGCATGTATTACATTCCCGTGAGAGATAAGTGGTAGGGTAGTCAACCCAACTGCGCCTACTTTGAGTTCCTTCAATGCCATTTCCAATATATGCATAAGCTGTGTCAATTCTTCCTCCCCCCATGGCCTAGCAGGTGTGCATGCAAGGTGATGTTCGTATATATATATATATATATATATATATATGAAGAGAGAGCGAGATATGAGAGAAGAGAGTATATATATATATATATATATATATACTATGCTGTGTCCCAAAAGGTAAGATTTCATTGACTATTATTATCTACCTTTAATGGTAAGTTATTTTCTAGCATGATCTTTGGAGGTTACCAGTGTCTTCCACTGTTCATAGCAGTACCGGAAGTCATTTTCCTGAAGTGTGTTTAGTTCACGTGTTACAGTATTTTTTATGTTTTCCATCGTCCCAAAATGATGACCCTTCAACTTCATTTTCAACTTAGGAAGAGATATATATATATATATATATATATATATAGTATATATATATAAAGTATATATATATATATATATATATATACGTATATATATAAAAGAGATATATTTATATATATAGATATATATATATATAAATAGATATATTTTGTAAATAAATATATATAAAGATAAGTAAGGTATATATATATATATATATATATAGTATATATATATATATATATATATTATTTATGAAGCACCTTTTTTTTGTTTCGGTCAGTTTTTCATAAAAGTTGTTTGTCAAAATTTGTGATTTGATTATAGTGTTGGTTAGATCTTGACAATTCACTTATAGCATGGGGAACCTCAAAACATACGTTTACGATTGGTTAAACATCATTAAGGTACGTCAGCAGACAGATTATTGCTTAATTTGGTGATGTTAATTGACTCCCTGCGTTCAGAGCCTCTAATAAAAAAAAGCAGATTTTTCCTTATGATACTACTTGAGATAAGTGAGAAAAATATGCCGCTATTAAATTAAGGAAGACACAGCCAAAATTGATAATGTTTCTCTCCACTGTATCTGTAACATTATTTCTCTCTGTTAATCAATATGCTTTTCTGAATCCAAGAACTATAACTTATAGAGTGTTATTTGACAAATATCAAAAACAAAGGACCAGTATCAAAACTATAATTTATATTTGGCATCAAGACCTAGTATCTAGCAACAAGCATCTAGCATCTCTAAGTACCATGATCAGATCCTAAGTACCATGAACACTCAGTATCCTACCATGACCTAGTATCCTGCACCATGACCTAGTATCCTGGTACCATGACCTAGTATCCTGGTACCAGACCTAGTATCTTAGCCCATACCCTAGTATCCTGGTGGCTATGATCTAGTATCTCTATACCATGATCTAGTATTCCTATACCATGACCTAGTATTCAAGTGCTATAACTTAGTATCTCTATGCCATGATCTAGTATCCAAAGTACCATGACCTAGTATTCCCAGTACCATAAATCTAGTATCTAAAATTACACTGAACTTGGAAAAACACATCAGTATTCTGGAAAATA